>JAYMTP010004810.1:0-14325 GCA_036897365.1 Geranium brycei
TCTATAAAATAACCAAAAATGACAGTTCCATTTATAAAGTGCCTACGTTTTTTATATACAATAATGATTATATTTAACTTTAAAATGGTTCATTTTAATACACTATCCTTTGATATTGTATCAAAAAAATTTAAAATGACAAAAATGCACACCCTTAAAATCTCAAATTGTCAAATAATCGAAATTACAAACATATATCATAAATAAATAATAAAAATATCATTTTAGAAATATAATAAAAATTACAAAACAAAGTAATATGAAAAGTATAAAACAATAAACAAATTAATTAGTTGAGAGTAGAAAAAACCAAAAAACAAATTACCTGAAAGTAAAAAGTTTTTATTTATTTGAAGGTTGGAGTTGGGAATGATATTTTTGTCATTTATTTAATATTTAGGTTTTAGGGTTGGACATTTTTGTCATTTTAAAAACTTTTGATACAAAATAAAATAATAGTGTAGTAACTCGAACCATTTTAAAGTTTAGTGTAGTAACATAAAACAAGTGAAAAGTTTAGGGCAGAGACAAATAAATGTGTAAACGAGCTGCTCGACTTCGATTCATTAAATATTCGGCTAGCCCTCGTTATAATCAAGTTTGAACCGATTCAAGTTAAGGTTAGCCTTTTTAGTAAACGAACTGAACTCGAGACCAATCTATTAAATCTCAACAGGCTCGCGAGCCAGTTCATTTAATATTTAATTAATTATTGATTCTTTTTTTCAAAAAATTCAATAAAAAATTAATTGAATCAAGTTGAGTTGAGTCGAATTTCGAACTTGATTATTTTTTCAAACCAAACTCGAGTTTACTATTATGCATCCAAGTCAAACACTTACTTTTTCAAGATGAGCCGAGATTTTTTTTTATCGGCAAGAGTGATATCAATATTTGGGCTTGACTATGCTATGATGAAACAAAAAAACACCAAATTTGTGATTTTTAAGATTATTGTATTAATAATGGACACAAGACCCACCCTTATATAGAAGGGGGGGCCTATATTGCCACGTGACTCCCACCAAAAGAGTGCCAGACACAGTAGAAATTGAGAGAGAGGTCTAACACAAATTGGAAGAATAATAATGGTGGGATATAAATATACCGCATCATGACTCGAACCCAACCTATATCCTCTGGACCCAAGATAAACCGAGACTTAACAAAATTAAGCTCGTTCACTCTCATAATAAAATAGGCCAAAATTATTATTGAGTGAGAAATGAATAATTTGAGTATTAAAAAATTTTGGATTGATGAATATTTATTTTTGGTCCAGAAACACATTGTGATGCCCAAATATGAATATTTGATAATGTGACTTAGTTATTATATTTTTTAATAAGATGTGACCTATAATTAATAATTTGCTTCTAGTATGATAAAACATATTGTCAATTTCAGTGTGACTTAGTGGTTCACCCTGCTCGTTTTCTAACTTCAAACTAGAGTTAGAGGCTCAGCAAAATATTTAGGCAAGGTAAATTGATGGGTAGATATAATATTAAAAAAAAAACCTGAGATATAATATTTTGTTAATATACGTACAGTGTCTTGGACTGAGATGGCAACATTGACAAGGAAGAAGCAAAAGCTTACGCATATTGAGTTTCTCATATTAAATTCTCTAATTTTGTTTCCTTCACAATAGCCATCAGCCCACCAACCCATTTAGAAACAATAATTAATGGTCACCAAGAAATTCAGTGTCATCGCCTCTCAATCTCTCATGCGCCACCACACCATTTCCCATATATAATCACTTTCTGTAATCATCAACAACAACGAGACCATTTGGTTGCGGTCAATACTCTGATTCGATTTAAAGGCAGAGTTTTTAGCTTTCGTCTGGTTCGTTGAACCCTTCGATCTCTCTATTTTTCCTCTCTTCCAAAACCAGAAAATCTCACCGAACCCACCTCGATCATCGTGTAAAGGTTTTCGATTTCTTGTCTCGCAGAGTCGCAATCATGATCTGTTCGGTGAAGCAGCTCCCGGGTCTCGCAGGATCGGATGTTCGGGTTCGGAATCTGAGGTCTCCGGCGCGGTCTGTGTTCCTGCCGCCGCTACTTGCGCCGCCGCGATCGGCGGCCCCGATGATGTCGATCTCGAGGCCTCTGTACGTTCGCGAGGCGATTCGGGTTGATGGGTCGGCGTTGGATCGGAGGAAATCGGTGAAATGCAAGGCCTACGAGGCTGACCGATCGAAGCCGAGCACGCCGCCGGAGGCGGCGGAGGCGGGGAAGAAGGCGAAGATCGGGGTCTACTTCGCGGTGTGGTGGGCTCTGAACGTGGTGTTCAATATCTACAATAAGAAGGTCCTGAATGTGTACCCGTACCCGTGGTTGACGTCGACCCTGTCTCTGGCTTGTGGGTCTCTCATGATGCTCATCTCCTGGGCCACCGGGATCGCCGAGGCGCCGAAGACGGATTTGGATTTCTGGAAGACTTTGTTCCCGGTGAGTTGGATCTGGGTTCTGTTTGGTTGGTGGGAAAATCTGAGGAAATACGATCCGTTGATGTTTCTGGGTTTTGTTTGGTTGGTGGGAAAATTTGAGGAAATATGAACTGTTGGTGTTTCTGGGTTTTTTTTTGTTTGTTTTTGTATGTATTCACTGTTTTGGGGGTTTCTGCTTTGATGATTGAATGAGTCCTCAGGGATGGAGAATTAGCTTGATAGAGAGATTTTTGTTTTGTTCTCACAACAAAATGAAAATCTGGGATTGGGATTTTTTTTGTCTTTATTTTCATTAATTGGATTTTGTCTTCAAAGGCAGCTTCAGGGCTCTTGTTTTGTGTATTATGTATCTTCAGAATCTATGGTTTGATTTGGGTTTCAGTTTTGGTGAATTGTGGATTTGATTTCTATGTCAGGTTGCTGTGGCTCACTCAATTGGGCATGTTGCTGCTACTGTGAGTATGTCCAAGGTTGCGGTTTCGTTCACCCATATCATTAAGAGTGGAGAGCCAGCTTTCAGTGTTTTGGTCTCGAGGATGATTCTAGGAGAGACTTTTCCGGTGCCGGTTTACCTGTCTTTGATCCCGATTATTGGTGGATGTGCTCTGGCTGCTGTAACTGAGCTCAATTTTAATATGATCGGTAATGAAAAATTCCTCATTTCATAGATTTTGTAAAATTTTGATTGCATTTTATTATCTATTTGTGTTTGGTTACTTGGAAGAAGTTTTCTGAGATCTCTAAATGAATTGTAATTCTAGATAGTTTGCTTGATAAAGCAGAAACTTTGACCCAGTTAGGCCCTACACATCAATTACGTATTTAAGACTTCCATGTGTCTTCGCTCCATTTTTAGGCAAGCATACCTAAATTCCCATCGCAACTGTAATGTTTCGGAACAGTTTCTAGAATTTGTTAGCCCACTTTCTCTTTTGCTTGTTAATTTTGCCGATTTATTGAGTGGTACACATATTTCGGTCGTGTACATAACATTGATGTGATATTGCTGAGGATATATCTATCTTTTAAGGAGTTTATTGTGTTTCAATCATTGCATAATGCTGAACTTGGTTATTTGGTGATGTTTTCAGGGTTCATGGGGGCTATGATCTCCAACTTGGCATTTGTGTTCCGTAACATATTTTCAAAGAAGGGCATGAAGGGGAATGCTGTCAGCGGAATGAACTACTATGCTTGTTTGTCTATGCTGTCCCTTGCAATTCTCACTCCATTTGCATTTGCGGTAGAGGGACCACAAATGTGGGCAGCGGGATGGCAAAATGCCCTCTCTGATATTGGAACCCCATTCATCTGGTAATCACATGACAACCACTTACTCTCATAAACCTTTGCTGTTTGTCTGCATTCTTATTTGTCTGCATATATCTGTTTTTCCATGGTAGAAAAATGAAGTGTCGAGCAACAATAGTTTGATGGTAATATTTGTAGGTGCCTTCTCTTTAGCTCACAAAGGAACAATGTTTCCCTTTGCTTTGTTATGATGAAAAGACATAATTTTCACCTTGTGAGAAAGATTTTGACTTTCAAAAAGAAAAATAACAAATATGACTGTTTTATCTTTTGATAAAAAGAAAAAAAAAATCATCTCTTTATTTGAGCATCCAAGATGGTTTTACTATACAGTGTGCTGGATCTTGCTACCATCCCCTTTACCTTATGGTTTTTATTCATTATCCTGCAATTGTGTTTATTTGAGCTACATTAACTGATGCAATTTATAATGGATAAAATCTGGTAACATTAGGCATGCAATTTCTTGATGTTCTTTGAGTGTGTACATTATATATCTAGTAATTGGCAAAAGATTCATAGGTTCGTACCTTTGTTGTATAGAAATGAATGTCATAGACATTGTTGTCTTGGAATGGTTTCTTAACTTGGGGAATATTTGTTGGTTTTATGGTTTCTAGTTACTTTGACTAAAAGAACATCTGTGGCTGCAACTTGATAGGTGGGTGGTGGCTCAGAGCGTGTTCTACCATCTCTACAACCAGGTGTCATACATGTCATTGGACGAGATCTCTCCCCTGACATTCAGCATCGGAAACACCATGAAGCGTATATCTGTTATTGTTTCTTCCATAATCATCTTCCGTACCCCTATCCAGCCCGTCAATTGCCTTGGAGCTGCCATCGCAATCCTTGGAACCTTCTTGTACTCCCAGGTAACTCGTCGTTTTCGCTCTCTTTATGAATGTGCATATTGATTTGTATCTCTATCTGGTAAAAGGACGAGCTTGCCCTCAAATCTTTCCTTGGATCCAAATTCACTGACCAAAAGTACAGACCAAAGGACGGGTCCCAACTTGTTATCACACTGGCCTTCCAGGACTCTTCTAGGTCCCGAGGCTAAGATATCTTGCTTAGAGCCTTATGGTAAAATAGAGTAAATATGAATGATCAATCACAACTAAGTCTACATTTTAAGGACATTTAAAGAGTTAGGTGAATCTTGGAAGTGAATAGATTATACGATAACCATAGTCGACAGGTAGGGACTTAGCTAGGAAACAGCAAGGACCACGCATGATTTCTTCCTTAAATATAAGCTATCCCGTTGGAAATGGTACACTAGGCTGAGCTAGCAAGCATTGAACATGATTAAATACTCTATAGTATAACCATTTGAGTTTTTCATTTTTCCGCAGGCAAAGCAGTGAAGAAGGCTGCGGCGGAGCAAGAAGAGGATGATTTTGGTCAAGCTGGATCTGCAGTATGTTTTGTAGATAACAATAATAATGATCAGAAACAATGATAATGATAATATTATATAGAGGCGATTAGGCAGTTTTTATTTTTCTATCTTCAATTTGTCTTGACTCCTTGTGCAATGATACAACGAGGATAATTATGTGTTTGCAATGACTACTATTTAATTTAATAAATACAAAGAACAAGCATGCTTGGCCTTGGAGTGTGTTTGTCTGGATAACTCTGGCGTTATGTTTCAGTTCAGTCTTGAGACTGATTTTGTTACAAATGTAAGGTAGAATTAGAACAAAGTTATATGATGACTCTTGGGTGTGGTGGTAGCTGCAGCAAACTATGTAATATTCATGACCTTGGCCTTGTTGAAAGGGTGGTACTCCTCCTAAACACTAAGCAACAAGGGCCAGCCAATTTGCTAAGTAGACCCACCAAAACCAGCACGTTCCTTTCAACCTCATTATGTTGTTTCATCTTGATTTTCTTTTCCCAACTTTGAATCCAGTGTTTGGTAGGTAGTGCTTAAATCTTGGCTTTCAACACTAGGACCTACAACCCTAATCTCAGATGAGAAATACGTCCTGATATATTAAAAATAATATTTCAGAAATACATATCCATTGTTTTTGAGCAGTGGTGAAAAAAAATCAAGTTTGAGAAAGATTTTAGGGTTTCCATTTCCTACCCATAGTTCTAAAAATCTCAAATGTTCGATTAGTCCCTAATTAATTCTTTATAATTTTTAATTAAATTTTTAATCTAGTTTATTTTCTAATTAATTTCTTATTAGTCTATAAATGACTTTTTCCGCCGAACTAGCGTCTATCATTTTCCAAATCACTATTTTTTATCATTCTTAGTCTTGGAATTTCCATGGGAAAAATAATTCTTCTCTTGTTTATTTAAGTCACTCACACCCATAAAGAAAAAAACTTATGGAGAGAGATCTCTCAGCCCCATAACATTTTAAAATGTCCAACCATACTTTGAAACCAAGACATGTTATTGCATTCACTGCCCTAAAGTCAAACATATAGGAATATCCCATTTGGCAAGGAAGAATAAAAAGATCCCACCCACCACTCTTCACTAGTAGAGTAGGTGAAGACCCAACCCAACCCATGCCAACACCAACCAACCAACCAACCATCCAACTGAACTGGTAATTTTTTCCAGGCAAATTTATTCAACTTTATTGCACAAAACTAGTTTTGCTTTTGCAAGATGAGATACAAAGGGATGGAGACAGTGAACTAACAAAGACTCTTCCATTCAAACTGAAAACTTTTTCTTCTGCCTCAGAATGAAACAACAGATTGATACTATTATAGTTTCAGATGCTTGATTACTGTATGGACATCCTTGTCTCCACGGCCGCTGCAGTTGAGCACGACTCTGGTTCCATCAGGGAGAGTCGGGCACAACTTCTCCAAGTAAGCCAGGGCATGAGATGTCTCCAACGCTGGGATTATACCTTCCAGTCGCGATAACCTCTTGAAAGCTGCATTTGTCAAACACACAAGTAGAAACACGAATTGGGGTCAGAATTTAATGCAGCTGCGATGTCATGACAATAACATTGGACAAAACTGAGGTAATATATCAACAATGGGAATAGAAAGCCAGAAAAGAGAATTCAAACATCGGTCCCCGTACCTTCCAATGCTTCGTCATCAGTGATGCCATGGTATTCGGCCCGCCCCAAATCTTTCAAGTAACTATGCTCTGGTCCAACTCCAGGGTAATCCAAACTACACAGCATAATAAATAATTTAACAATAAGGAAACTAGAGAACCGTCGTGTGATATATATTACTTCCATCGTCCAAAAACAACTGTCATGTTTTACCATTTGCAAAACACTAAACATTCAAATTTTAGTGCTTGCCTTTCTACTTCTTACCCGTGTGTAACCATGTGCCCAATAATTCAAGTTGTTAGAGCTAACCTGTGGAGGGATGTTATTGGATAATCATGCTTAACCAAACAACTAAAATTGAAGGTGCATACTTCTTGGATCCTCAATTTTAGGAAAGCATGACATTTATTTTGGGGATGAAGGAGTGTAGGGGAGAAAATTCCTTACCCTGCACTGATGGAATGTGGCTCAATAATTTGTCCATCATCATCCTGTAGTAAGTAGCTCATGGCTCCATGCAGGACCCCAACTTGTCCCTTGGTCAAAGTTGCAGCATGCTTTCCACTATCCACGCCAAAACCTGCAGCTTCCACACCAATCAACCTCACATCTTTGTCGTCTACAAATTCATGGAAAAGCCCCATGGCATTTGATCCTCCGCCGACGCATGCAACCAGCACATCTGGTTTCCCACCCCACTTTTCAAGTGCCTGTTTTCTAGTTTCTTTTCCAATCACTGCATGAAAGTCTCTAACCATCATGGGGTATGGATGCGGCCCAGCAACAGAGCCCAGTATATAATGGGTTGTCTCCACATTAGTCACCCAGTCTCGAATTGCTTCTGATGTGGCATCTTTCAGTGTGGCCGTCCCGGAGTGAACTCCTCTGACCTGCAATTGTAGTACTCAACATAAATCTAAATTTCCATAACAAAATAAAATGAACTGATGATATGCATGAGGGTAAGGCAACTAAAATAGGGACCGATGTTAATATCACGTGTACTAACAAAATTTGAAACCCGACCTGTTTTTAGCAATGATAAGTTGTATGAAAATGAACTTCCCTAAGTTAAATTGAACATACAAATTTACCCAATCATAAAAAACCCTTGATGATATAATTTTGCGTCACAATTGTTATCAATTTTGGAATTTAAAATTTGTGTCAGATCTAGGTAATAGACGGCCATATTGGCCAATGTAGCCGAGAAATGAGAAGACTAATTGGGCATAGAAGCAAAGAAAATGAAACAGGAAAAGATGATAGTCATCTTATATTCCTTGGCTGGCAGAAGAAACCTTTTTCCATTTCAAGAGTCATTTTTAGGAGATCATAAGATAAGTTGATACGATCATGTGTTTTCAATTAAATAATTTCCCTTGATGCAGTGCACTGCCATGCACAGGTAAGCATAATATTGAAGAGAATACTATAATAATACATCTACCAATTAACCAAAATAGAGTATTGCTTCCTCCCCCTTATACTTCTGCACAGGGCCTATTATTCTATTCTAGTATATGCAAGTATATTTCAAAAAATTCAAAACCCTAAAGATAGAAAATGACATCCACAATAACAGTCAAAAAGAAAAAGGATCAGAACAAACAAACCTCTGCCCCAAGAAGCCTCATTCTGAAAACATTAAGAGCCTGTCTTTCCATATCCTGAGCACCCATGTAAACAATACATTTCAGACCAAATCGGGCACAGACAGTAGCAGTTGCAACACCATGTTGTCCAGCTCCAGTTTCAGCAATAATTCTCTCTTTTCCCAATCGCTTAGCTAGCAAAGCTTGTGCCACGGCATTGTTGATTTTATGAGCTCCGGTGTGGTTCAAATCTTCTCTTTTGAGGTAAATCAGCGGCCCTTCACCATTTGGACGTTTATAATGCTCAGTAAGCCGCTCTGCAAAATAAAGAGGACTTTCCCTACCAACATAATCTTTCAAAATACCAGCTAGCTCTTTCTGCAAAATTCACATGCATCTGATCTATTAGAAATTTTAGCAAATGGACATTGAGAACAATAGAGATCAATATTATAAAGGTACATACTTCCGAGCTACAATATGCTACATATGACTCAAAAGTTAATTTATGCCAAAATTACACAAGAAACAACAAGACCATGGTTATCACACACAAATTCTAAACATGACTACTCAATCTTGTGCTTATGCTAGTAGCTACCTGTTAATTTGTCATATAAGGTATCTTCAAGTCATACAAAAACCAGTAAGTGAACCTCACATTACTCAAACACTGAATAGCATACATTAGCAATGAACCCAAAAAATAAAAGACCCCCCTTCTTCCTCTAGCAAGTGACAACCCATTTCATCAAAAATCCCTTTCCTGCCTCTAATTTACCCTTTTGGAGCTGCAAAATGGAACAGAAACCACCAAGCTAGCTGAATCCATAAAACCTATTTAGATCTAAAGAGAACAAACTGAAGATCATAATTCAATACCATCTCCTGAATTTTCCTTGCAGCAAAGCAGAAGCAAACCAAACAAATACATTTTCAGGAAGAAAAAAAAAAACCCAAACCCAAATGCTCCCCCATTTCAGAGCTCCAACAAAGAAAAACAACATCTTTAATTTCACTGTACTAAAACACATACTTATCTTCATCAAGCAGAAAATGCAACAATGGAAATGACAAGTAGGTTCCAATTTCTCAATCCAATCCAAAAAAAACCAACCGAACCTGAAACTCCTCGTCCTTGGCCAGAGAATGGAATGCGGACTCGAGCTCCGCGAGAGCGTGCATGAGGGTCTCGGGGACATATTTCCCGCCAAATTTCCCAAACCGCCCAAACGAATCTGGCCTCTGCGACACCGTCGATTCATGCTTCTCCTCCGCCTGAACCGGTGCTCCGGCGATCGCGCAGGAAATGGAGAGCCTCGACTTGTTAGAACCAGGCCTCGCGAACTTGAATTGCAATCGGGAGGTCGCAGACGAAGAAGAGAAGCAAGGTCTGGGCAGAACCGAAGCTTGGGTCCTGCAAGCACTGGGGTTTCCGATGGCCGCCATGAGAGAGTCAACACGCGAAGCTTGAAGCTTGATTTCTGGTGTTGTTAGGTTTTCTCAGATTTGGGGGCCAATTTCTCGATTAATTTGTAGTTGCTCTCTGTGTTGAAGATTTGGGGAGGAACGTTATGGTGGAGAAAGAGACAGTGACGTGGCAGATTCACACTCTCAAATCTGGCAATAAGATCGCGACACGTAAGCATCAAAGAAACGGCCGAGATCTAGGCCAATTAAGGAAGGGCCTGTTTGGGATTGTTCCAAATTTGGCCAAAACTGGTTGGTAAGTTTTCACAATTACCAAAGGGACCACTAAGAGGGGTGGTTGGAACTTGTATTTGGTCAGTGCATATCTCATTTTTATGAACTTTTATTTTAATTGTTTGTGTTGAATTTGTCTCTTAGTGCGGTATGGTTAGTATTTTTTTAATCTTGAGATTAATTGTTTAAATTTTGAGGTGGTGGTTAAAGTTGGAAACTGAATAAAAGTATAGAAAGTAACCTAATTTTTATGGATGTGCTTTGTCTGTATCTAATAGATTATGTATTTGATGTGAAAAGGAAAACAATCAAGCACATACATGTACTTTTCTTTTCTTCACATATTTATAATTAGTTAATATGTTTCCTCGTTCAAAGGAAATGTCACATTTTTCTGAATGTGATATGTCAATACAATGTCTCATTTCCACTTTTGTGCATAATTTCTTAAAAAATAATTCACCATTTTCATTTTTACCTGAAAACTTACTCATTTCATTTTAACTGAATTTGAACTCACCACATTTTCACGATGTGAATCTGAAACCACTAGTGTCCTCTTATATATTTTGTGCATAAATTATTTGAATAGAGAAGTTGCAATTTTAGTCATTTCCAATGTTTGCACATACATGTCATGACTGCTCCATTTTATTAGTTTCTTCACCATCAATTTTTTTAGCTTTACGATTGGGGGCTCACGATCCGGGTTTAGGCCCACCCATTTCGTTATTAGGACTGGTCTTGAGGCCCATGACCCGCTCGTTTGGCCTCTATCAAGTGCCGAGTCTCGAGTTTTTAGGCCTTTGAGCAAAACAGGACAAAACTCAGAAGTCGTTGGAAATTATGAAAGAACCATAAATTTTAAATTATTGAAGCCCAAATTTCTCATAAATTAAAAGATGAAAATTGTTTACAACGCAACATTGAAAATAAAACAAGGATTAAGTCTAACTAACTAGCATTCTCTTAAGAGAATATGACGGTTTACTACACCATTTATAGCTGATTCACACTTTAATATCCTAACATATTTTCTTCTCTTTTTTAGTACCATAATTATCAGTTCGGAACAACCGTTAGCATTATGTTCGATCTAACGGCCAAAAATATGTCACGTGAGTACATGTGACTATTTACCTAAAGAAAATACCCAAAATACTCTCGGTTGAAAAAAAAACAAAAAACAAATATGAACAGTGGGAGTATCTTCTCCAATAATCTTCACAGCGAGGTGGGTTTGGTTCAGACCTGGAGCTTGGGGACAGAGTTAGAGCTCTGGCATTGTGGTTCAGTTCGGTCGGCAAACTTCACGGTGACTGGGTTGGAGCTCTGGCAAGGTAGGTTCGGTTAGGAGTTGGACTTGGCGAGTGGGGTTCAAAGCTGGACCTCGTCTACGGAGTTGGAGCTCCAACAAGTTGGGTTCGGCTTGGTCTCCAACGAGCTTCATGGTGACGGGGCTGGAGCTCCAGTGAGGTGGGTTCGGTTTCTCACTCTTTAAGTTTAAACTTTGCCCTGACGCTCTCTACTCCCAAACCCTAAATCCGGCGAGGTGAGTTCGGGCTTTTATTTGAAGATTACATCATTCCCTATCTAACGAGAAAATTCTCCCATCTGATGCAGGTGCACTGACATTTTCTATTTCGTGTACTTTGGCACTCATTGTTTGCTACATTTTAAAGTTATTGCTTCTTGATTTATCCAGAGGGAAAGTTTTGCCTAAACCTCACAAACTAGCCTATTTTGGCCGCTATGGATCCGAATCGGTTATTTATCAAATTATTACTTGTATGACTGCATGCGTTTGCACGTAGTCTACGCCCGAGAGTGGTGCACTCTCGAGATGCAACTCAATCCCATCAAACGAGTTCGAACCCTCTCAATCAAAAGTGTGAAACTCAACTGTTGAGGTGCCCCTTAAATACGGTTAACCCCGTTTTAATTACAAGTCGAAGTTTTAATTCCATATAATTTTCAAACCAAATCGATCATTTTAGTTCGTCACAAAAATAAAAATAAAAACAAAAACCTCCAAAATATAAGTAATCTCAACTGTCGTATATACCGATTCATTCCTTCGAAATTTCAAAATTATTCACCAGCACTGAAGTTAAAAACAGAGAATAAGCATTTCAAGAAACAATGATGTCTAAATCTTGAGAGGACTACTTGAGTTCCAGTAACTGGAGTTGAACACGGTCTCGAATTGCATCTGTGTCAAAACCTGGTTCTCTCGAAACAGTAATTCTCACTCTCCAGAACACTTGCGAGTTCAATCACAAGTTTGAGTAAAATAAACTCAGTGGACTCAGTGGACCATCTGTAACCATTCACTTCAACTATCCGCAGACAATTCCTGATGCCAATATCGTCATTAAAACTATAAGAAATAGAAAAGCCATCAAACAAATAGTACTCCTGCAGCAGCAGCAACAACAACAACAAAAAATACTAATTAATCATTTTCACTGAACACATTAAACCAACAAACTCACGAAAACATTTTCACTCAAGTGAGAAAAGTTGATAAAAATTTATATATTAATTGTTCGTATTGCATACCTGCTCGGCCATACACCGCGCCTTTGTAAATTCAACTTGAAGCCTTTCCAGTAAATGACATCTATTCAAGAGAGCTCCAATGCCACACAACTCAATTCGATACAATTGAGTCTTCATGATCAAATGGCGGACATTCATGGGAGTTATAACTCCAGAATTAAGATTCTAATAGTTATAGTTAGAATGTCATGATCAGTTCAAGTCACGGAAAAAAAATGTGAATCAAATAAACTTCGAACATAACAAAAAAAGTAAAGTAGAGGTACCACAAGCACGTAGCTACAAACAGTCAAAACCTTGACATGTGAGACATGGTGCAAGACATTGTTAATTATCCTTTTATCCAATTCAAACCCGAAATCAAGATGGACGACTTGTAGACAATCTGTAACGTCCAGCTCAAAAGAATAGATCGGCCCGGAATATTTGAGAATCTTCAACTTGGGTACGGCCATTCGAAAGCGACGGAAAGAACTGGTGAACCTGTCCAATATCACTGTGTCTCCAGCCTGGAACTTTCCAGAAACTCTTGATGCTCAAGACCTCTAACATGGGACTGTTCGAAAGCAACAACGTTAGAGAATCCGACTTCAGTTGCATCCAACCGAGGGAGAGTTCCTTGAGACGGGCTAGAGAGCCCGAATCCACCAATCGAGGCGCAAGGAAGCTGCAGTAGTAAAGCGTAAGTGACTCGAGGTTGCTGTAAACGACGTCGGGGAGTTCAAGTTCGGGGCCAGGACGGTTCGGTGAAGTCCAAGGCGATCTACTCGACGACTTCGTTTTGGAAGTACTCGGACTTGGAGAAGGTGAGTTTGAACTCGTTCAGGAAGTTGGCTCTGTGCATGAAAGTGTGACTCGGGTTTCTTGATTTTGGTTTCGATCGGGCGAAGAAGAGCTCGTTGAAGTCGATGGTGGCGGTGGAGCGCCAGCGGCGGGAGAGGACGGAGGTTCTTGCGGCTTCCTTGAAGGGGACGAATGAGAGGATGGCGTTGTTGGATTTTCTTCAATAATCTTGTAATTTATGTTTTCTTTATTTTATTTTAGCCTAGTCATCACCAAGATCATAGCATTTGACTCGGTATTAGTTGAGTTCTCAGTTGAGATATTTGTGCTCTCTATTTTTGCATTTACCGTTACAATCACCAGTATAGATAAAGCAAGCAAAAGCATGAGTTGGTTGGTGTTTTTCCAATTCAAATTACTCTGTGACTTCACTTATAGCTTTCATTTGGTATCAGAGCGTGTTGATCCATGGCGCAAGGAACGGGGCTCGGTGCTGAAGACTCGACGGTGAGCACGGGTGATACAGGGAGTCCGAGTCCAGCTGTAAGAGTTCAGAATCGAGCAGGGTTACCCATGACGTATCCGTCGCTGGCGAATATGAGCTATGGTGTGTCGACAGCCAGGATGAAGCTGACAATGAAGGCCTTGGGAGTTTAGGGTGCAGTAGAAGGAAATTCTGTGGTGAGTGTCGAAGTGGACCAGGGAGCACATGCTGTGATTTCTCAGGCAATTCCCGACGCAATAATGATGTCGATTGCAGATGGAGCAACTGCAAAAGAGGCGTGGAATACAATCAAGGAGATGCATGTTGGCGAGGAGCGTGTCAAAAACGCCAACGCGATGGTTTTGAGAAG
>JAYMTP010004811.1:0-14324 GCA_036897365.1 Geranium brycei
ATTGTAAAGATATTGGAGATTATAAAAAATATTAGTCATAAATTGTTTGCAGAATTGGATATTATAAAAAAAATATTGGGACAACTTTTAGTATTTATTATAAAAAATATTAGATAATAAGAAAAGGGTATAATTATAATTTAATTATTTTTTAATTATTAATTTGTTATTTGAAAAGATAAATATACGCGTAATTGTGACTTAAATTTTTATTCAATAGAGGATGAAACGGTAATTTCATGTTAATTACATTATGGTTTGATCTTTTCGTTTGAGTGTGTTGAAGTAGAGACTGCTAAAATTAAATCGGTTTAATTTTAGGGGTAGTTTAGGTATTTTTGGTATTTTAGGAGTAAGTTGTCCCAAAATGATAGTTAGGGTACTGAAATTGAAAAACAAATAGTTAGGATATGAAAGTCGAAAAGTGGTACAGTTAGGTGTAGAAAAATGTCATTTCCCCTAATAATTAACATCATTTGAATCATATATAATGAATAAATTCTTTTAATCAAAACATTTCATTCATTCATCAAACCGGGTGGGACAATCCTCACACCCATAAACCAAGCATACACAAGATTCATTGTTTTCTACAAACAGTAACATATATACTGGAACCTGTGTAGCCTAATGCAATGCCACGGCCTCCACCTGGAGAAAGTCTGTGATCCCACTGCAGAATGTATTAACCAAGCTTTCTCGATCAACCATGCAAACAAACATACTCCAACCTAAGCGAGCCTCCTTCTTGTAAGGACAATTGCATCCAGGTATTACTAATTCAAATTTTTTTCTCTTCCCAACTTAACCAAACTTTATAATTTTGCACCTTAGTACACCGCACAATTTTTCCCCGAACTCTCAAAATTCACCTTCTAACAGTCAAATCCGCCATTGCACAAATTGGTCAAGGACGAAGATGAGGACTTGGTTAGAGCGGTTTAAAATTATGAATTTTAAGTGAGCGGACAAAATAAAAAAGGGGAAAATTCAAGTTCACTATGGTCAACTATGTAACCTTTTCAATTCACTACGATCAACTATTCTCCATGCCAATTCACTATGGAGATGTTTCATTAAGAGTCGTCGGTTCTAATAGAGTTAGATCTTATGTAAAATCTTCATATTACCTATTTTAATCCTTTTTAGTTGATTAATTAACTCATCGGTTAATAGTTTCTTATTAAAAAATTCTCCATCTCAAGAGCACTCTATTTTTTTTTTCAATTTTTAAATCATTTTTATTGATTTTGAAGGACAAAATGTAATTGTTGAATGAAAATCCTATATCGGCTATAGTGTCACGGCTCGGGAGACTTGACCCCAAAGATAGGGTCGTGCGACGCTAAGGGATGGACTTATTGACCTTGTCTGATCCTAGAGCAAGTTGATCGAACGTTGAAACAGGAATATACACTAGCTAGTTGATAGAGCGGTGTAGTATACTATATTAATAAGCAAGCAAACAAACGATAATTGAAGACAAGAAGGATGAGTGTAAGGACTGAGGATCTCGGGGCCAATCACTACAACGGGGAGGGATCGATATTTTTATTTGCATGGAAAACCTTCCCACGACCAAGGTGGCCGTGAACTGATATCGAGACTTCTTGCTCTCCAAAAGTTGAGAATTACAATACCATGGATCCCCTATTTATACTAATTCTACAAGGGAGTTTCCTAATACAACTCTAGCTATGAATTAGAATAAAATCTAAGAAATCACAAAAATAAAGGGAGGAGATAACCCTTTTTTCATTGGGTTCTTTAAACAATCTAGGTCGCGAACTGATATTGGGTGCTTAAAACAATCATTTTTCATTGGGTTCAATAACTTGAGTCCTTGATCTTTATTTACCCTTTATTACTTGAGACTGGTAATGTTTTTGGAGTGGTAAAAAGGCGCGACAAGGTTCTTGTTATAAACTTTTCCATCGTCATTCACAAATGAAATCGGAGGTTGGTCAGACGACTCAAATGAAGCTAGGTTGATTCGGAATTGGTGTGCGACGACCGGAAACAGTGGAAGAGAGAGACTAAAGTAGAGAGCCTAGACCTTCTGAGAGAACTTGAATCTTCTCCTAGACGATGAGACAGAAATAACAAATTGGAGACGGTTAAGTTTTTTAAGTTTTAATTGTTTTAGTCTAAACTACCTAGCCGCTTGAACCACCTAAATATTCTGCCTAATTTGATGAATTGGGCTTGTGTTCGAAAAATCAGCACCTAGGCCGATTTTAGAACAATGGTATTTGTGAAATCTCACTTTTGGTAAGATGATCATATCTCCATATGCATCATTTATACGTAGCTTGATGAATGAGATCCATTAACACTCATCTAATGAGTACCGACATGCATATATTGATATTTCTGAATCATCATAGACTTAGTACAATGATCCTACAATCAGGAACAATTTAGAACAAACTCTATAATACATGAATGTCATTATCATAATCTTTTATATGATTAGTGGCGGAAGCCCGGGAGAAGCTTCCCTTGCTTGCCCGGTCAATCTATTTTTTTAATATACACATTTTTAAATTTTGAAGGATAAAAGAACTCTTTGACCCTCCTTAAATTGTTTGCTTGGCTAATTCTTTTAGTTTGTTTACTGAATAGGTTATTTATTTATTTATATATAAGATTAAATTTGAAGGTAAAATAACTTCTATTATCTTCTCCTAACTAATTTATTATAAGTACTATGTAATCAACTAAAACTTTTCATTTTTTTATGATAAATAGTTAAATTACAATAAATACTAATTAATAATTAAAAGCAAATTCATATTTTCTATTATTTGTTTTCTATTTAGATTTGTGTTTCCTAATTAGTATAGGTTCACCATCTCCATAAATATAATGCTTTAACTAAATTATAATATTGAATTTTATATTTCTTCTCAACTCTAACCTAAAAAGTTTAATCACTTGTTTGTTTACGTTTTCGATTTCTACTACGGCAAATGGTTCGTTCTTCAATCCAAAGACTAATTTGAGGTTATTTAAATTAATTTTTTAATGTTTAATTGTTGTGATTAATTCATTATAGTGTTTTATTAGTTTTAATCAAAAGATCACGAAATTTGATTGATTATTCATCCAGTCCTCCTAATATACAACTCAATCAACTTCTACTCTTAAGTCCAATTCAAATGATATTGTTGGTGATTCGGGTTTACGTAAAATGGTTGAAGAATTTAACGTTAGAATTGGAGACCGCATCCGAAGATATGCATGAGGTACCATTGTAATTTGACGTTACAATAACAACCCGTAGAAATTAGTTGTCGCCTTGTAATCGTGTTGAGACTGGTTTTAGAAAATTATCACATGAGTTAGTATGAGTAAAAATAGTTTTTTTTTTTACTTTAATACACTTTAAAAAAATTTTAGTATAAAATGTAGTCCTTCATTTGAAAAATTCTTGGTTCCGTCACTGTTTACAATGTCATTTATACTAGCTTAATCAAAGACTTATTATAGTATACATATATGATAACATCAAAAGTCATTTATTAGTTTTATTAATAATACATTGCGTATGATGTGTTTTATGTGCAATGATTGGGTTTAGGTCGTAATACTAACATGTGTTGTTTATTGCAATAGGTGTCTCACCCCCTTTCATGCCTCCAAAAATCGAAAGAAGCATTCCAAGTCTATTCTGTGGGTAGCTCTCAGCCTTTAATTAAAGAAAGTATCGTGAAAACTTATCAAGTTTGCAAATCTCTTGAAATTACACCAAGGGCAGCGAAGACACCGTCATTCATTTTCTACTGATGATTCAAGCTAGCAACACAACCCCGCTTTTGACATCTCTTGATTCCTTGATCACGATCTTTATTAATTTTTTTGTTTTTCTTCTTCTATCATTGTAATGTTTCTTGTTTTCATTTTTTTGCACTTCCTTTAGAGTTTTTCTTTCATAGCTTGAGCATTTGATCATCTTTTCATATGTTAGAGTAACGGGTTAGTCTATAAATGATTAACACAATCACAATAAAATGACAAAATTTAACATCAAATGACAAACATTCATCAATATGTAGCGCTACTGTCCGAAGAGTGAAACAGGAGGTATAGAGTTTCAAAAATTCGGATTTTTGTTGTGTTGGACTTTTCATTTTGTCCTCTACAACTTTGACATTTTGATCGGAACTTGATTCTGTCCAAAAAAACTTCTTTTGGAGTGAAACAGATTTGTCGACGGAGCTGAGTTATGCTGGACAACTTTTCAATTTTTGTCCGGATGTATTCTATCAGGGCTCAAGACCAATCTGTTTAAGACTATATTCTGTATGACTAAAGTCTCAGGATAAAATGAAACGATAGTCTTAATCGAACTCTAAACTATATCGAAAAGAACACAAAAACAATTTCGACTCAAGTAATTTAAAACAAACTATTTGTAAAACGATGAAACAACTGAAATATGTTAACGTTAGCACTGTGATATGCATATTAGATTGTGGTGGATATTTGAAACTCATGTCACTGGGAAGTTAATAGCAATATCATTCCATTCGAAGCAGTTCAATCAACTTGTAATAATATATTTTTGTAATGACTACAACTAATGGTCATCATCATGTCAAAACAATGAGAATATTGCATTGCGTTTATATATATTTATAAGAGAGTCTTACTTTTACTTGGTGAAATAATGACTAGATCTTTCTTAACTTTATTATGCACTAAGCACCAAATAGGCAAATACTTGTTTTGAGCCATTAAATAGTTTAGCATTTCCATCCACTTCATATTCTCCCCATGCCCCAGTCTCTGCTTTCATGAGCACACATGCTAATTAAAGTGGGTTCTTAATAATTAAATCCCATTAATTTGAATCAGATGCAATCACTTAATATTTTGCTTTTATTTTAAAACTATAACCAATTGCCAGTGGAAAAGAAAGTGTAAGGTTGCTAATGAGTGAGTGCTATGAAACTCATTCCATAATTTGTTAAATTGATATGGTCTTGGGTATGAATCTGGTTTGGTTATGAGTTGTTGATACGTGAGTTTGTTAGAGAGAACACCTTACATCGGGTTCGGTGAAAAGAACACTGATTTCAAAATAGTCACTTTTTTTATAAATGTATTTGATGATTTATTGTTCTTAACTTCAGATATACATAGTAGTCCAAACTAATCCTAAAATTCAGAATACAATCGGGTAACTACTAATTAAAAAACTCAAATCTATCACCATGATTTGATTAAGTGATTAAGGATCTTGTTAAAATTAATTCCCCTTGTCCTATTTATTGCCGTTGGCCATTGGATCCGGTTGGGATTCATAACATCTCGACTCACTTTAGACCTTGGTAGTAGATGGAATGGACCCAGGTAGATCACTAAACCCTTCTTCTTGTGTTTTTCTCTCTTTTCTTACTTCCATTTTCTTGTAATATTCTAAGAGTTTCCTTTTCATGGGTTGGGAATCAATCTCTCTATTTCTTAAATTTAAAAGTTTTAGCATTGATAAAAAAAGCATGAACCTATATAATGAACTATACCTCTACCATATTCTATATCCAGAAACTGTACTCATGGCAAGTAGTGTCACAGAGGATGCTTGTTTTGCAGGGCAAGAAAGTGTGAGGAGGACAGAACAAGTCCTGCCTCCACCATCCTTTGATGAGCTTTTCGAGCAAATAATCGGACACTTTGGGGTTCGTCAATTCTTCCAATCCATTCTTGTCTCATCCCTGTCCTTCTTTGATGCCCAGCAGACATTCATGAGTGTGTACACTGATTTAGAGCCAAAATGGCACTGCACCAACACAAGACTATGCAACAATAGCTCCAACATTTGTCAACTCCCCCGAAACGCTTGGGATTGGGATGCACCAATTGGCAAGTCAATCATATCAGAGTGGTCCCTCCAATGCTCTAGTGCCTTCCTCAAAGGCTTGCCTTCCTCCTCTTACTTGGTAGGGTGTCTCGCGGGCGGGCTTGTTCTGTCAGCTATTGGAGACTCCTCTCTTGGCCGCAAGAACATGCTCTTCCTCATATTTCTTGTCATGTCCTCCTTTGGTGTCGCCACTGCCTTTTCTACCAACATATGGATGTACTCAGCAATGAGGTTTGGAAGTGGGGTTGGCCGTTCTGCAATCACAACATGTGCAATTGTACTGCTCATGGAAAGGGCCGGACAAAAATGGCGAGGCAGGATGGGGATAATGGTGTACCTATGTTTCTCCTCGGGGATCTTGTCGTTACCAGCCATTGCTTATACTGATAGAGCCTTCCCTTGGAGGACTCTCTACTTATGGACTTCGTGCCCCGCAATAGCCTACGCCACACTAGTATATTTCTTTGTCCATGAGTCTCCAAGATGGCTCATCATGCAGGGGCGCGACACAGAGGCCAAGAAGGTATTGACAAAACTAGCATCCCAAAATGTTCGTCTCATAGAGTCACTCGCACACGAAGCATTGGGTTTGAACAAGCCAAATGCTTCTTTGTCTATCAAGAGTCTGTTCGATAAGCGTTGGGCGTTGAGGAGGATTTTGGCAGCAATGATGGCTGGTTTTGGGTTAGGAATGATGTACTTTGGCATGATGTTAGGAGTTGGGAACTTGGGTTTTGATATTTACTTGAGCGTTGCGTTTAACGCCTTGCTCCTTATACCTTCCCAACTCCTAATATTGTTGGTCATAGAGAAAATGAAGAGGAAAGTTTCAATAGTTGCATTTTGTGTCATAAGTGGGAGTTGTAGCATAGTTTGTGTTGCGGTGAGGAGATATAGTAAGGGTGTGCTGGTTGGGATCGAGCTTGTATCCTTCTTTTGCGTGACAATGGCCAATAATGTGCTGATGATTTACACGGCAGAGTTGTTCCCAACGTGTGTGAGGACCTCGGCAACATCGGTAGTGAGGCAGGCTGGGATGTTTGGTTCTGTTTTCGTTCCAACGTTGGTGTCGGCTGGAAGGAAAAATGACATCTTTTCTTATGGAGTGTTTGGTTTGACGGCACTGGTGTGCGGGCTATTTGTTGTTAGCTTACCCGAGACTCGAGGGACGAAATTTTGTGATACAATCGATGAACAAGAAAGCAAGGACAAAACAGAGTTGATCATGATGAAGACCTGAATGTATTGGTGTCTGGTAATAGAGACTACTCAATTTATTGAGCAGCAATATCAAACTTGTTTAAAAAGTCAAGTTGATAGATAAATCTAATTATAACATGATATCACATGTTATTTCGTGGGTAAAATTTCACTCAACATAAATTATTTTAGTTTAATGTGCAGGCTATCACGTATGAATTCAGTAAAGCCTGGTATACATCTTAAGATCGCTATGAACTTTTAGATAATTTGGGTTTCATCCAAAATAATGGGTGCTTGTTACATACGAGTTAATGCATAAAAAATAATAAAATAAAATAATAGATAGATAAATAACTGGCATATTACTAATTGAAATAAAATAGATTATAATCCAAAATATTCACATAGATAAATCGTCTAAAAGAAATAGCGAAGCAGTTATGGACCTTACACATTATCCGTACCAAGGAAAATCGCGTTGTTGTCTACGCATGTAAATCAATTTTCTTAAAACAATTATTGTCATCTAAGGACAGGTTCCTTCCTGGAGATTATGTGGGGTCAGTGTTATGGATTGTGGGATATATTGGCGAGATCTCAGTAAGATATCGGGATTCTCCATCTTCCTGAGACGAGAAGGCTAATATCGGTCAAAATACCGATCAAATTTCGAACAAACCTGGTTAACCTAGTCAAATTCAAATTAATTTCGGTCTTATTCAGTCCAAATCAATTAACTTCGGACAAATTTAATTAATTCCAGTCTGATATGTTCCAACTCATTAGTTTTGGTCAAATCTTTTTTCTTCTTAAAAAACGGTCAAATCTAATTAATTCCTTTGTGTTGAAAATTGCAATTGATAGTATCTAACTTGATGAGTATTGTCTATTGTGTTGTGATTCAATTTGTATAAGAGAAAATAGTGATTATTGACAAGTTGTAAATTAAAAATGATTAAGTATCATTGATTTTGTCTTTAATAAATAATAAATATATATAGGGATGCATTCGGCTGCAAAACAGGTTAGAATGCGAAACGTCCGAACTGACTGGGGACCGTTCATCTGGCGAGATTATACCAATACACGACACGTGTCATAGAATTTACGTGATATTTTTTCTGTGTTTATAACTGTATGTAGGGGTATTATGGGAATTTACACCATGTTCCACAGACGCACCGACAATGAGAGGGCATGTAATCGTTGTTCGTCAAGTATGTAAGCTTCAGATTATACCCGAGAAGTCATGTCTTATGAGGATCAAAATAAGAGCGAATTGCGAGAAAAATAGCTTCGAGTGTAAAATGTGTTGAAAGTGCGTAAAATGGTTGGTGGTTGTGTGTGTGATTGCAAACAAGATCAAACAGACAATTGGAAGCGAACACGAGTAATAAGTGACGGGAATTGTAAAGAAAAGAATTAAACATATAACCTACCAACCACGGGTGCTTGACCAACAACAAGAATGCCAATCCGAAGTACTTAAATCACTCACACATGCGTATGAAAAATGGCCTAAGTTTTAAGAACCGAGCCCGTCTCTCAACATTGAAAATGGCCTATTCTAGGGTTGACGACCCTCTAGGAATTATTACCAACTTTCAACGCATTATCAACAACTATTTTCATACCATAGATAATCACTCTACGAGTAGATCCCTCAAATCTACTTAAGTCCGCTCACAAAAGCCCATCTCGTAATCAATTATGAGCCAAAATAAGAACATAATCAACTAGCAATCATATTCAAACATAAATACAAGGGATAACTACACATAACTACACCCAACTAAGGTCAAAAGACACAATTAGCTATACTCATATTTAAAACTGACACTAGCTACACTCAGAGATTGAAAATTAACACTTAGCGCCTACCGTTAAAAATTTGGATGGGATATGTTAACATTTTAAGTAAAAAGACGAAAATGCCCTTGATCAGATTTCAAATTTTCAAAATCATGTCATTGTGCGGATTTTGGTTGTTTCTTCGATCAACCATGACTCAAGCTTCACCGACCTCGTCTCCGACCCTTCAACCGACTCTGTCGGCTGGCTTCGTGGTCCTCGCCGCTGAAAAAGGCTACAACCTTATCAATGATATCGCCATGCATAACACCCAATGACACTCAGAGAGAACCGAGCGAAGAGGGTCAGTGAAGGTGGTAGAGGATTCGTTCATGAGCAAGATCATATCTCAAATGACCGAGATGAGAAAAAGTATAGAGAAGTTGGCAACAAGCCAAGAAAAGGAGAAACAAGCAGAGTGACGAAGAGAAGATTGGAACCAAGATTTGCAAGAGGGGCCACATGCTGAGGAAGCTTATTTCATGCAAAGGCATCCTTATGACCCAAAATCCAACCATTACCACTAGAATGCAAGACCATGCACCCGAACTTTAGGTGGAAGGATCAAGAAAGTGGTCAAGGAGCAAATTTGGGTAGGAGACAAAACCAAAGTCATGATCAATGAGGAAACTATAATACAAGTGGAGTTACAGGTTACAATCCTAACCATGCAAGGAATGGGCAACAACCCTGCAAGCCACCCAACAACCAAGGGAGAGAGGCACAAGGGGCCCACGGACAAGAAAAGAAATTCGAAAGAACTGTTGGCTAATTGAAGGTGTCGCAAATTCGAGAAGGGAAAAAAAATGACGGCAACGCGGAAGTTCAAAGGAATCTTATTTAACAGAAAATTTTATTAGTATTTAAAATTATTATAAATGAATAAAATAATATACATAAAACAATGTTATCATTCAAATATTGAGAAGTTAAATTGACTTTTGTAATATAATATAGGGTTAATTACATTTTATTCACACTATAATTACTGGTTTTACACTTTACTATAATTATTATAAAAAGTTAAATTAAAATCAGTTAATTACGTTTTTGTACACTTTAATCTAACACCGTTAAATTTTGGACGAATTTTTTTAGTGCAAAAATTCGAAATACCCTTAATTAACCATCAAATTTTCAAAACCATGCCACCTCAAATTACTGTTTATTCAAGATTTTTTTAGGAGTCTCGTCTCTCTCCACAGCGATGAAGGCCTCACCCTCCGCTACCGATTACCTCTTGTCTCTCTCCACCGTGGTCTTGAGCTCTGGCTCCATCGCGAGGGTCTGGAATTCGCCAGATGCTCGAAATCGATCGACTCCCAGAGTGTGTATCTTCAAAACCCTCTCCGATTCACTCATCTCATTGTCCCTCTCCAACATGTACGGAACGTACGAACCCAAGAGCACTTCCTTGTACCTCTTCTAAAAGCTTAGTTCGATAAACCTCAGCCTCTCCTGCGACCGGTGCCCGAACGGGTCATTCGGGCTGTTGTTATAACCGTTGCCGCTACTGCTCTTCTCCTGCTCCAAGCAGACAAACCTCCAGGCAAGGTCGAGCCTCTTGAAGCGGTCTATTGCAAAGGAGGGCTTCTCTGTTACGTGTGAACCAGACTCAATTTTAGGAGTAGTTTTGTCTTTCTTGAAAAAAAATTCCGTCCAAAATTTAATAGTGTGAATGCAAAGGTTAAATTTGAATAGACGGAGTAATAACTTTTCCGAACTACTGATTTTGGGAGGTATCGGGTTGGATTGCTCGAAGGATGCAAAATTATTGGACTGAGGGGAGGCAAAGTTGGTGTCCGTCAAATAGAGAGTGGGCTAATTATTGGGTTAGCTTTCGCACTATATGTATCTTGGGTTAGTGTGGTGTGACCCAAACTGAAATGGAAACAGCAATTCTCTTTCTCAAACCTCAATAGCAAACCCTATTTTCTGTCTCAATCGAAAACCAACTTTTTCTCTCTCGAATCAATGGCGGTCCGTTTGGTGCCAGGAGAGGTAACGTCGCATTGCCCGCTCCTATCGGTACCCAAAGGCAACCCAACAGAAAAGATATCGACTAGGGTTTCGCTGAGCGTAGAGTATGTGAAAGTGATCGGTCCCTCCGAAGATCTGTGCACCATCTATGGCCAAATCTACATTGGGATGGAGAAAAGGGTTCGGTGCCCCGCGTCACGCTGTTCGATCGCACTAAGGATGTGGCTGAAACCATCGACTTAGGCGATCCTTGGTTCTTTTGATTGTTTTGTATTTCAATTGGTTTGCTTTATTTGTGCTATGCATTCATTTTCTTGGAACATAGCAACCACATGTATGAATAACCTACAAACACCTAAACTAAGGGCCATGTCCTATTACCCCATAGCATACCAATCATATGAGTGTACACAATATATTAGTTGAAATACACATCGCAAGCACCAACCTGTTTAGCAAATTCAATCAGTTTAGCAATTGAAGGACAAATTAAAGAGGTATGATCTAAGTCAGAACACAATAACTTTGGCAGTCGGGTATCATTACATGTATGAGCCTATACTTATGTTTTCTTATTTCAACTGTGGGTTACTTGTTATGTATCCTTTTAAGTTCTTAGTATATACATGATTTCTTGACCATTGGGTATGCTAATGCGTTGTCTGTGGCACACCTGACGCGCATCAATGTTTGCTGGGTACAATTAACTACATGATTTCTTCAAATTATTCCAAAGACACATATTTTCTAACTAGAAATCTTCACTATTCTAGTTATTTCCTTGTTTGAATGGTAAAAATCTTAGTATGTGACCTACTGACGTTATGATTTTTAGTTACCAATACATTTATGTGTGATTTGTCCATACCTTAATTCATCTATATAACATTGTAAGTTTTGTAAACACTACTTGTGCTCTTGTGTACTGTTCATATATTCATATCATTTATTCAAGTAAAGCTTAGCATCTGAACTAATTACCTTGTAAGTTTTTCAAAAGAGGTTTGAGGACAGAAGCGATAAAGATGAACCCATACTTAAGGTGTAGTGCAGGCAGCACGTTTCGAGGAGATGATCATGAGATAGGTAATAGTAGTTGAATAGTTTGATAGTAATGTGGTAAGGATGCAATTCTTAATATTACATTTTGTTTTGCATTATCACTAATGAATTCATAATGATAGGACTCAACTTCCCATAGGTGTGTTTAATTCCAATTGGAAGGTGACCTGTATATCAAGCTTATCTTTAAATAAATTAATTCTCATGTGGGCCATCCAAGTTAACAAAGCCTTGAAATGAATATTATACGTTTATTCAGCCGTTATTTTAGTCTTGAACTTTTGGGGACTTATCGAAGTTTAAAATGTGGTTCGGAATTTGTTGATTTTTAAATGTATTTCAAAGCAAAACCGCCCAATTCATGGTTATTTTTCTATTCTGAAATTTTTGTTTCTCAAATTGTTTTGGTTGATTTCGCAAACTCTGATTTTTGAAAGAGAAGGAAAATGCAATATCTACTATGTAAAATATTGTTTAAGTTAGGCAAACAGTATGAAAGAGTTAATATTTTATTTAAAGTCACTTCAATATTTAAAACTTCGTAACTATAATTTAAATTATTAAAAGGGAAAACTCGTGGTAAAACTACATGAATTTTGAAATATACTGTGTATTTTCAGTTATAACTTAATTTTGTATCAATTTACCTTCACGGCAATTAAAACTACCAGAATAACCATTGTTTGGAGTTTTATTATTTTTAAATGTCAAAATTTTCCTTCCAATAAAATACCCTAAACCTAGCCTTAAACATCAAAAATCAAATCCTAAAATTAATTTAAAAAAATAAAGAGTGAAAGACAAGATGTTGATGACGTCTGTCCTGTGGACAATAAATGAAGTTCTCTAGCATCGATTCAATCCCCCCTGTCCGGCCATTTCAATGATGACAGAGGCCGCCTTGAACTTGTGAGACAAGGTTGACCTATCATCTTTGTCGATGGAACCATAAGTCACAACAAAAGTTCAACGAAATATCAGTCCGGCCACATTTGCAATATTTGTCGCTCGGAGAAGGTTGGAGAGCAACTACAATTGAAAATAACGGACGAAAAACATCACACGAATGATGAGCTCGTTGATTTGACTTTTTGTGGTCCTCGTCCACCATGACTAAATGTGAATAGTACATGATATTGACACAAACTTTCCTCATTATTTAAACTTGTCATGGCAAATAAGAAAATTTTATGGGTTAATTTTGAGCAAGAAATTTTTTTTGTATGTTTACTTTTACATTGCATTTTGGCCATTTTAGAGCCGCCAACCGCACAACCAATGAATATTTTTGAGCGGGTTGGATCCACTGGTAAATCGGGTTGATATCAATTTAAACCGCACCACCCGTCCATCACTTTGATCTGCAATTGATGTTTTTTTTCTAATGTTTTTTTATTGTGGAGGTTCAATCCAAAATTGAAAATTATATGAATTCTTATTTATATTTGAAACAATAATAACTAATAAACCTTTAGTCAAAAGGAGTCCAAAATAACAAAACTCAACATAAGCTTTTAACAAATATACTACAACATAATGCAATAAGCCAAAACAATTGCAAGAGATAGATTTCTTTGTCAGCATCTTTATCAGGCAAGGAGTTACTCAAATATCATCTCCATAATCATTGTTTCCAACAGCATCAAAGAGCCGAGTTGGCTGAAAAAACAATCGACCCATTAAATTAAATTGTCAGAACTAGTAGAGGAAAATAACACAACATAAAGCAAAAGATAATTTTAATTCCCAAATAATAATTTCGTCTAAAGGCTAAACTATCTAACAGAGAAAGAACTTTAAACAAAATTGAATAATAAAAAAAGTTGAAATATAGATTGAAAAAAAAAACAACATCTAACTGATAGGTTGAAGAAAAGTCATATCTGATTTATTTAAACACAATAAACAAGAGACCTAATCACATGCATAAATGCCAATAGAAAAGCTAGATCTGTGTATTTCAACCTAATCCACAGAACTTAAAGCCAAACACACAAATTCACCAATGAAACTCAAACTCAGATTAATTGAAACTGGCCCAAATTGCGAGTCACAAATAACTATTCCTATGGATAACTAGAGATAACAATTTATGGATGAACCCTTATACATCGTCTCTACCCTTTTATACTATGCCTTACTGCCAATAATCTCGCCACGCTTGAGCTCTGCCACTCTCGCCTGCGCGCAATAGCTGTTATAGGGGCTACCTGCACGATGCAAAAGGATAGCGACGACTTGTTAGGACTCTGATACGGGGATGGCTACGAAAATAAGTAGAACGAGATGAATTTGAATTTCTTTTTATAGTTTCTAGGGATTGAAGATTTTGATCGAAGAAAGTGTAGGAATGAATGAGAAA
>JAYMTP010004812.1:0-14323 GCA_036897365.1 Geranium brycei
CCTAAACGCGCTAACTCAAACGTCCAACACTTAAGTGACACTTCCGTTAACTTTCACGGATTTGCACAGGTCGTGCAAATTTTGAAAATGAGTGAGGGCGATTCTTGCAAAAAATACAGTGAATAGAGAATTTTTACAAAAACAAACAATTATAGGGAAATTTTTTACAATTTTCTCTAAATTAAATATGATCAATTTCAAATATGTATAACCAGTGTATTTCTTTTTCGAAACCAAAAGAAGTATAAACCAGTGTTTCAATCACCTAATAGTGGGAGAAATCAAATACTTAAATAAAACTCTACGGTAAAAAGTTTGGAGGTTGTGTTCTCACAGTGATGATTAATTAAGGTTATCTCACAGGTTTTGTATTTTTTCAAAAATTTAGAAATACTTTTAAGAGAAAATGGCAAAAACTTACCGTATACACTTTTGCGGGCGTTGTGTACTTTATTAATAGAAAAAATGAGTTTTGATTTTTTATTTTTTTTGTACAAAATGTGTGTATAAAAATAATCATGAACATTAAGAATTATTTTTTAAAAAATAAATATTTTTAGGTTTCTTTTGAAAATGTCGTTTTAAATACAATTTGTATAATTTAATTTTTTAGTAAATTCCTTTTTAAGTTATTTTTAAAAAAAAATTTAAATGTTAATTTTGTGGTTTTTGTATAAATATAGAAATTTTACAAAAACACTTAAACATGTAAAAAGCACAGAGCGTCTTCTTAAAAAAGTGTTATAATATGCTGGGAGTTTTTGCTATAATCCCTTCTTTTAATTAACAAATTTGGAAAAGTAATACTATTAGGTATACAGTACTGAAACCTAAATCCCAGATACCATAATACTTTCAATTTCCGAATTAAATAATAATAGAACTGTAAGTAGCCGAAAAAGCTAGTGTAGTAGCGTCATGTCACATTGTAAGAAACTAGATTCCTTTTAGTTCCCGAAATGTAGTTTCTTGAACAGATTCGGAAATATTTCCCCATTAAGGTTGAGTTCATCCTTGTGAGACATGTGGCGTGAAAATTATCACAACTAAAAGGTCAATTGACAATCATAGTTTATACTGAATACAATAAACATGTTTTTATTTTTTCTTCAGCGTACATGGTTATCATCCTCTTGAAAAGAGTTATTGTTTATCTTCAACCTACTGATAATCGACATCACTTGGCCTTTTCCTATTAAAAGTATTATAGATTTGTTAGTATGTACATGCGTTAAATTTTCATAAAATAAAAGAAATGGTCGAAATGGACACATAACACTACAGACTCAGTGTTTGTAGTAGTGAACGAGCCATGCCCAAGCTTGTTCCGGTCCCAAACCCTCAATATCGTGATTTAGAGTGAAGGAAAAGGGGCCTAGAAAAAAATTCTCCGGCTCATCTAGTTTGGTTCACAAATCAAGAAATTACACCTAATAATCTCTTATAATAGTGGTGTGTTATCGGTCGACTACATAATAAACAAAAACATTTGTGTTGTCATCCCCAAGATGGAACGACGAAGGTCGAGGGTTGTCCAGTGAAAGAGACGACAAACATTGTTCATGTTTCTTTTCAGGGATAATTTCAGACAGTACGCCATAGAGTAGATAAAATCTCACCTAACATTTCTTAAAATTATTCTTCTCAGATGTACTCCTTTACTTTGACAATTTATCTTACTTGCATTTTTCTGTTAAAATCTATTAAAAATAAATGTTAAAAACCCATGAATGTGTTTTAAATTTGCAAACCAGGTCATTTTGACCCTCTCTTTCCCTCTCCTAATCCTCTCTCCTCTCTCCTCCACAACTTTCTCTCTCCTCATCCTCTCTCCTATCAAATCCAAGATCAAACCTTTATATATACAATGAACAAAAAAACCATCAACTGCTCTCTTGTTTTTTTCAAGATTTTTAAATTAATCTTTATTTTTATTCTTATCTTTGCTCACCGCAACAACTAAAGAGACAGTGCATAAGAAGAACCATAGGGTTAACAACACGACAACACATGTGATAGTGAAACCTTTGGGGTTCCATTAATGCCCGATTGTTTTGTGCAACCCACACCATCACCACCACCAATAAGCCCCTTGACAACCCGATTTTCGTGGGAGGAGGACATAAAATTCCACGCGGAGAGGGTCTTCTCGGTCAGGCTCGGGAAGTTCAAAAACTCGAACGAGGGTGGCATTAAGGAATTGTCAGAGGAGAGAGAATTAGGAGAGAAAGAGGGTAAAAGGACATAGTTTGTAAGTTTAAAACAAATTCAGGCGCATTTTAATTTTTTTAAAATCCATTTTTAAAAATTTTTAACCGAAGTTAACAAAAAAATTACTAGTGAGTTAAATTGTCAAAATATGAGACTTTTTTCAAATAAATAGTGATTAAATCAATTATTAACAAAAATATGTTTAGGTCTCACCAACATTATACATGTCATCACTACACAAAGAGTGAAACTGTCAAGGCTACCGTTTAAACAACAAGCCAATTTTTTATTATATTTTATAGTAGCCGGTACAATAAAGTCATTTTTAAAATAATAATAAATATTTAAATTTGCATGTGGGGCTGGGGGTATGGAAACCGGGCTTCGAATGTTAGAAAAACAAAAATTCACCAACTGAGATATTTAAGGTAATGACATTAATCTTAATCATTTCCTAATTTAAATATTACATACATATCATTCAAAATAAAATATTATTATAGATCACTAAATTAGGCTTACATTATTTAATTTTTAATTTGATTTAATTTTCATTAATTTTATTTTATCAGTATTCTAAAAATTGGGCTAGACGTTATTTAATGTTTAATTTAATTTTTATTCATTTCATTTTATTAGTGTTCTAAAAATTGGGGTAGGCAAATTTTATTAAAATACCGACCCGATTTTAGTTGATCGGACGGATCAAGTTGGCTAGGAAATTTAGACGGGTATCAACGGATTTAAGCTATTTCTTTTCAAAATTATTTTTTGAAACAAATAATAATATAAAATCCCAAAAATTATAATAGTTTATACTAGTAGATGCTTTTGTGGATACTTTTATTGTTTTTGGGGGAGAATAATGTAATAAATATTAAAATTTATATCTTTATATTCCAAATATTTATAATTATTATTCTTATATACATTGCATTATAAATCATATTTTAATTGTGTATATATAATAAATTATTTAATAACAGTTAAAAAATAGAGAAATTCAAAATTTATTAATCCCTGATTAACCTTCGGAGCCCATATCCGCCCAATTAGCACCTAACAATTTTTAGAACCTTGCACTTTTTCATAATATTGAGGGAATTCAAATGTGACCCACTTCAAGATCTAAGAGAATATATATTTCAAAATATTGAAAATAGTAATTATACTCGCACTTGTATAAAATAGTATAGTATGAAGTCATTGAATCAGAACAATGGTCTAACTTCGGACCTATACGTTTTCGAAGAAAACAACAAAGTGCATAGACGCTTACGAACTAGTGATTTTTCGATAAAATATTTCATATGAAAATTTTAAGTGATCCCCAATTATTTTTTCGATAATATATTATTTAAAAATTTGAAAGCGTGTCTTGTTTAGAATCTCTAAATATTAATAATATAAATCGTGATTCATTATAAAAAAATCATATTATAATACTAATAAAATAAATAGAAATTAAATTAAACATTAAATAATGTAGGTCTAATTTAGGGATGTATAATAATATTCTATTTCTAATGATATATATAATATTTAAATTCAGAAATGATTAAAATGTCATTACTTTAATTATCTCAGTTGGTGAACATTAACATTTGTGCTGGTTTCGATACCCTCATTCAGATTTAATATTCATTATTGTTTCAAAAAATGGCTTTACTGTAGCATCTACTATAAAATATAATAAAAAAACTAACCTATTGTTTAAACTGTAGGGCTGACAGGAAAAATCAAATAAAATATTTTAGCCCATTGTGTAGTGTTGACACGTGTAACTCTGGTGGGGCCTAAACATATTTTTGTAAATATGTTAAACAATGACATATTTTGTTAAATAATTGATTTAAATACATTTTATTTATAAAAAAATCCCAAAGTAGGGGAGTGCATCTGAGAAAAATAATTCTAAGGAATGTTAGGTAAGATTTAACTTATTTTAAGGAGTGTCGTCTGAAATTATATCTTGCTCATCTTAATACGATGAATTACATGTCACTAAAATTAAAAAGTTCTAAATAAAACAAAATAATCTTAAATTTCAGATAACATCTATGACTGCAGGCGTTTTCTCTCAGCTCCCGAGTTTAATGTCTCTTTATCTTATGTTCGTAGATCTTGTAATAAAGTGGCCCACGAATTGGCCAAATTTACGTTAACTAACAGTAGCTGGAATTATAGTGAGGGGTCTGTCCCGCCAACTGTAGCTTCAGCTGTCTGGCTTGATGTCGGGTTAGTTATTATTTATTAAATAAATTTTTACTAAATAATAATAGTCATTAAGTTACACAAATATACTAAATTTTTACCAATTACCAAATTATCCATAATACGTAATTAACTATTAAGATATCCCTAATTAGTCACTAATTACACCACTACCCTCAATTTTACTAATTGCCAAATTACACCTACCTACCCTTAATTTTCCAAACTTACAATATCACCCCCAATGTGTGTAATTTTTAAGAATGTTCCATATTAGTGACTAATTATACAACTACCTGGAGGTTTTTACTAACTACATCTACTCTCAGCTCCCGGGTTTAATGTCTCTTTATCTTATGCTCGTAGATCTTGTAATAAAGTGGCTCACGAATTGGCCAAGTTTGCGTTAACTAACAGTAGCTGGGACTATGGTGAGGGGTCTGTCCCGCCAACTGTAGCTTCAACTGTCCGGCTTGATGCCGGGTTAGTTGCTAATTATAAATAAAATTCACTATTACCTTAAAAAAAATACTCCTATCTTTCCAATTTTGTTTTAATATATTACTCCCAATAAAGATTTAATTGTTAAAAATAACCATAACGACTCACTAATTACAAAACTATCTTCAGTTTTTTACTAATTACCAAATTACTCTTTCAAAAACTCATATACTATCCCTACTTTCCAAAAATTTCCCACATTACCCACAATAAAGAAATAATTCTTAGGAGTACCACTAACTACCATAAATTCTTGCTAATTGAAAAATTATCCATATACTGTTTTTACAAATTCTCATAACACGCGCACATATTGGGAAATACACAAAATTTACATATTGACAAATAATACACTAAAACTACAACACTATAAATTATCAGTTTAAATATCAAATAGTTACACTACAAATTATTTACACATTTACATAATCACCCTAAATAACCCTCAAATTATATATCAAATATTAAGATTATTTACAAATAAATAAAGTGTTTAGTTTGTTGAAATATTGTACAGCTTAATGTACAATTACCTCTTGAACACAATCGAAGCAGGCAACGAGGCGGGATAGTGGCACGGCAGCGGAACATCAACGAGACCGGAGCAGCCCAAAAAGAGTTGAAAAGGAAGAAAGAAGAAGTAGTTCTCGATTCGAAAATGTCATGATCTAGGTTTGGTTGTGAGTAAGGTGTCAGTTTGTGTTAGAGAGAGATGTACATTTTAGAAAAAGGGAAAAAGAGGAGTAATGGAGGGCCTTGTTGCGAGGGCCCACCAATGGAGGCACGCTAGGGCGCGCGCGCACTACCCTAGTGTCACCCCTCCTAAGTTGCCACCGCTCTACCGTCGAGTCGAGCCGAAGCCAGCCCATCACCGAGGCCTGCTAGGGTTGCACGTGGGTAACCCTAGCCGCGGCAAATGCCAACAGACCTGTTAGAGAACTATTTTCTTAGCCTCCAAGTTAGAGAACAATTTTCTTTTTGTATTATATATCTTTATATAGGACTAGTATAAATAGGGGTTCTCTATTCATTGTAAAGGTATCGAAAGTAAGCAAAGAGGCCTGTTAGATCACCTCGAAAATTGCCGGAAGAATTTCCACGGTCAATGAAATATCTTGGACCCCCGGTTCTTAAAATTATCTTGTGTCTACACACTCTCAAAAGAGTACCGAGAACAAAGTAGCCTTACCCCGTGCAACCGACCCGGACGAATTCCCCGCGCCGGTGTCGTTTTTTCTTCTACTTTTCTCTCGCCGCTTCAGTTAGCCGCGTCCCAACTCGAGTTGTAGATATACCGCATCTAGTAGCTCCCCGCGAAGCTAGCGATCGGCCCTCTCTCTCTCTCTCTCTCTCTCTCTCTCTCTCTCTAACGGACCAATCACAACACGGACGGCTGTCGCAAATAGGCTTAACTAGCCGCCCTGAACCCTTTGCGTTCAAGCTTCTACACACTGCATAGCCCGAATTTGGATCTACATCTTTCTAGCCCATCACACTAGGGCATTCATATTTCCCTTCCAATTTTAGTGTGAATGGATACTTAAATTGTTGCTATTTCGATCATATTTTGCATCCTCATCGTTTATTGGTACTTAAACGGGGTTGAGCCCAACATCGATTGTGGGCTTTCTTGGCCCATTCTGAAATGTACTTTGTCGGGCTATTATCTAGATAGCGGGCCCATGTGCAGTCTGCACTCTTGGTCTCTATATGTTAGTTGATAAATCAATAATTTTCATATGTTACTTTTGCAACACATCACAATTCCCTTATTCTCTTCCGATCTCAAAACACAAACAACATTTGTTGGTGAGATTCTATGTTAGGATATGTCTGCTGGTAGCAAACAATGTCGTACGCTTACTTCTTCAAGTACATTATCATTGGAGATATTGGTTATTTTATTTTATTTTATCTATTTTTATTGAGGTTTTCACGATTTGGGTATTTGATTCGATCCTCACAATGATATAAAAATGTTATTGATTATGTTGTTTTTCTCTTCTAGTGTCAACATTGGGATTGGAAAATTAGAGATTTCCACATTGATATTGTAGTTTGTAATTTAGTAGGTAGGCACTACTCTACCATTTATCTGTTCTTATTCTTTGTTACTGTCTGTTTATTTCTCTTCTCATGGGTTTGAAATGCATATTAAAAGGGTTTTTGTTTGCACTTAAGATTTATGACTGGAAAGCATTATTACCATAATGCAATTGTTGGGTCTGTTTTAGCTCCCTTTTTATTCTTTATAGTAGATTCTGACCCACAAATTTTCCGTTTTAATGATAACTATATAATGTTTGCGTATAGTGATGCTGACTGGGCAGGGTGTGCGGATAGTCGTCGGTCTACCATAGGTTGGTGTATGCTTTTAGGGTCTGCTCTTATCTCCTGGAAAAGTAAAAAAGCAGGATCGCATATCCAAATCTTCTACTGAATCTGAATACCGGGTTATGTCGGTCGCTTGCTTTGAAATTATTTGGTTACGAGGATTACTTGCAGAACTTGATTTTCCACCACTTGGACCGACAACTTTGCATGTGGATAATACTGCTCATATTACAGTAAGTTCGGTCTATCTTGAGCACACGAAACATATTGAGGTTGACTGCCATTTTATTCGGGAAGCATACGAATCTCGGGTTCTTTCTCTACCTCATGTTTCTACCAGTTTCCAAGTGGCAGATATCTTCACTAAGGCTCTTCCTTGTCAACGTCATCTATATCTCTCTGACAAATTAATGTTTTTTTTCTCTGGCAAATTAATGTTGGTTGACCACGCACATCAATTTGAGGGGATATCAATCTAGTGGCTTAGAGGTTTGAATTCAAACAGATTATGAATTCAAACCTCCTGATTCTCTCCTGATTACTTGCCTCTATCGTTGTCATTATTTGAGCAAATGGATTCGATCTCCTCCTTCTCCTCTTGCAATATAAATCAAGAGAAATCACAATGAGAGAAGACAGAAAAGCAATTTAGGTAATTCTAAATTGACAAGGGGTATATGGTGAATTTTCTTTAGTATATGTGGAATCAAACATTAATTGGAATTTTTTTTTAAAAACATATGAAGGGGTTGTGGCTAAAATGGAAACGGCTTGGTAAAATAAGTACATGGTCCTATGTATTGGCCATCCAAATGCAAAAGTTCATTGAGTAGTCAACAAGGTCGATAGCATGCACACTTTTTCTTCATCATTGTCAATATTAGAGTGTTATTTGTCATTCCATACTTATTAGGTTTTTATGCTCATATTGGCAAAGATTAGATATAAAGAGACTTGGTTATGAGTTGAGTTTTGTGGGGATTGAAAATTGCTTTTCCTCGTCTCAGTAAAGCACTCCATGTCGAGTGAGAGGGAGATCATTGGTCATTACGATTGTTTCATTATCTTCTGGTTCAACATAATTACGGCATTTATGAAGTATGATATGGACTATACATTAAACTTTACACACACTTATTGGTAAGCATTCCATTTCCCACTTTTGTTTATTTGGCTGTTAATTTTTTTTTCAAAATTGTAAATAATAAGTTGGATAAAAAAAAGACTCTCTCAAAAAACCAAAAGCCGCGAACAACCAACCTTCTCTCAGGTCGCCGGCGGCGCTCTGTGCGCGCCGGCAACTACCTTTTCTCCTTTCTTCTTCCTCTCACCTCCTTCCTCCACCTTGATGCGTCTCTTTTCTTCATCTTCTCCAACTCAATCTTAAAACTTTTTCGGACCCTTTTCAATCATCTCAGATCTGGATCTCTTTCAGATTCGACGGGTTCGGGGTCGTTTTATGCCGGAGCGCGTGCTTGTTCACGGAGTTGTAGTGCGTTTGGTGGATTTGGCGGGTTTCTACGGTATCGGGATCGTCGTCGGGACCGGCTGGTTCTCTTCCGGTGCTGGCCGACTCCGCCGTTTCAAGCCCACCGATGGGACTTCGACCAGCTATCGGGGTCGGGATGGGTGCTGGACTGCTCAGCTTTCAGTCCCTACGACGTGATCTCGAGCTCCAGCGGCGCTTCTCTTTGGCGTCGTTTCGGGTTCCGGCGACGTCTTGCCTGGTCCGTCTATGTTTCTCCGGCGGTGGTTCTATGGATCCACCTCACGCCGCTACAACTTCGGTGGTCCGGTCGTCTCCTTCTCCTGCTTCTCCTCGGTACGGTGGGGTGCTGATGGTGCGGCGGTGTGTTATGGTGGCGTTGTTGGGTTTCGATGGCTTTGTTCCGGCGTGGCGAGGCGGTGACGCGTTTTCTCCCGGTTTTCTTGTCGGAGTTCACTGTCGGCGTTGGCCGACAACGTTGCTCTTCCGGGTGGTAATGTCTGGAGGTGTTGGCCTCTCTTTGCCGGAGCCTCGCAGGACCGGCGGCTCGTGGGGTTCGTTTTCTTAGGCTCAATCCGCCGAGCCTCCTCGGACCGCAGACGGGATGCTCTCTCCGGTACCTTCTTCTCGACTCTGGTCCCCTTCGTCGGTCTCCTTGTGGCTCCAGCAGTGTCGGCTTGTGGGGTCGATGTCGTCTCGTTTCCCGGGTTGGCGCCTCGATTGCAGAGTGGTTGCTTGGGAGAGTATGTCGCCTTGTTTCCGGAGCGGTTGTGTTTCATCGTTTCCCACACAACACTATCTCACGCTTCTTCATCATTATCATCACCTACACCTATTGGACCAAGCTTCTTCTGTTGGGCTGGGCTTTTTTGGGCTTTGGCTCTTCTCACTTTCAATTTCATTGTTTTTTCAAATTTATTTTCAATTGTCGATTGTATTTCTGTTGCATCTTTGTAACTTCAATTTCCCCACCTTTGTTCCCTTCTTGGAAGCATAGGCGGGCTCACTTAATATATCATCAATCCCTTCGCTGAGCAAAAAAGAAATAAATAGTGAAGGGTATTTGCGTTATTTCATTCAATTTAAAAACGATCTATTTATCTCTTAAGGGTATTTTAGTCTTTTCACACGTTAAAAATGTTAAAAACTAACGGAAATGGACGGAAATACCAAGAGTGAGAAAACTAAAATTCATGGGTAGTCACCCTGATACGAAATATTCTAGGTGTAGTCATGTGATAATGTGACATATGCATGGGTACCCATATGGAATTATCCCTATATTTTATCTTGGTCATTTCACATCAAAGTAAAAGCAGTTTAGTCATCTTGACATCTCACGTCATATTGATTTTAGCTTTCATTTTTCATAAATTTTCTTTTGAAGTTTTCATTTTCTCTTTTTATATATTAATCATCATTTTCTAACTGGGATACACTCCATGGCAAACACTCTCTTGGATAAAACATAGAAACTCCTACTATCCGTTAGATGATTCCAATTTATGATTTTGAATAAATGGATATTTTCGATAATTAGAAAATCAGAGCAAATTGTATAAGGGCAACGACGTCATTTAATCATTGTATGGAATAAATCCACGTTTCCTTAATTCGCGCTTAGTCAACTTTCAAAATCAACGATTCTGTAAATTATATCAATCGTTTCCTTCATTAGCTCTCACCACTTCAAATAACAAACACGGAAAATCGAAACTGCATAATGTCATGAAACGATGAGATTATACCAAAAATGAGAAAGTGTAGTGCTAACAAACCATAGAACAATAAAACACACATAAGGACATGAGATAATGAAGTTATACCTAAGCATGAGATAGTGCACCGCTAACAAACCTCAAGGTTTGTTACAATGAAATAATGAAACTGGTATATCCCGTGATACGATGAGATTAAGATAAATCAATGGAACAAAGAAATTTATATACCAAATGAAACGCAAAAATTGGGCATGAAACAATGGAGTTACAAGCCTCAAGATATCTCAACAGGATTAAATATACTTCAAGTCTTGGAACAAACATGAACTAAAAACCTCATATGAGGTTGGGATCATTGGTTAGTTTTGACATGCAAGCTAGACGGATTGTTATTCAATATATTTGACATAATCGGCTAAAAAATTCGACATGCATATCATTCTCGTATTTTGCATCAATGCGACAAAACCAGAGCGAGATCAACCAAATACAATACACCCAACCCAAACAGGACTGCAAATTTTGAATAATATATGACCTAGTTTCTTCGAACTAACTAAGAAGTTTTATGAACAAATAAGCGCTTAAATCAACCAAAATTGAGGACCATAAACACAAAAATGCAGGTAAAAGTGAATATTACATTACCTGGTTTCTTCGAACAGGGGATATTAATGATCCCCTGCGACTTGCGTTTCGTGTGGGCCATTGTAAGTTTTCGATCATGTTGTATTCGTAGCCACTCTTGAAAGAATAATGTATACCATTGCTCAATAAAATCATAAGTTTATCACAATTGCTCTAAAATTTGATCAAGTGAAAGTGAAATAAAATCTTCCGAAAACAAATATCGCAAATAAAGGGATTTGTCCTGCCTGAAACTCTATGGGTTGTGAAAATTACGATGACATCCTCGATTGTTGACTAACTGACGAAGATGAGACACGGTATTGGAAAAAAATTACAATGCATGTCATTGTAATTTGGAACTGATCTGGCACATCGATTGTTTGATCATGTGGCTGATGAAAGTTCCTAAATTTGCACATAAAGGTATGGTTTTCAACTGAATACAACCCTTGCTCATATAACAAAAATCCAAAACATGTATTTTCGCAACTCAAAACAGATGTTTCATAACTCGAAAGGGTGTGATGCAGTTGCATCAATACTACAATTATGATACATTTATATCATACTTTAGGCTTGTTATACCCTTGAGATTAGTGTTTTATCGATCTTAGTATATGATGCGGGCCCGTAGCGACCTTGTATTGCCACTTATGTCCCACATTTAACGCCGAATTATCCTTGTTTCGGCTTTCGAGAGCCATTATTTTGTTCTTTTGATCCTTGGGGTGTTTTTGACCTTTTGCAGGTGAAAGGAGCAATTTTGGAAGAGGGAAAGAGATGTGATGCGCGTCACAAGGAGTGAGATGCGTGTCACCATTGGATAGAGAGTTGCGACACGAGGAGAACACACACGTCACACTTGGAGCAAAACAAATTGAGACACGCGTTATAGCGGGACAGTGAGGAGTGACACGGCTCCGAAGACGCACGTGAAGAAGGTCAATCTTTGGAGGTGTGACGCGTCACACCCACATGTGACAGGCGCCACATCGCGACTTACAACAACGCCTATTTAAGACTCAAACCCTATATCTGAAATGAGGAGAGACCACACTTCAACTTTCCAGCCGATTTTCGAGCTCCCAAGAGCCTAGAGAGAGAGAGAGCTCCAAAGCCCTCCCTTGGAGGTCAATTTTGGTGATCCAAGGGAGGGTTTCCACCACCACCACCGAGGAAGAAGTTAAGGAGGCGAGAGGCTACAAGAAGAAGCTCCATTGGAGAGATTTGAGCCATCCAAAACCCTTGTCTTAGGGTTAGGGTTTGTAATCTTCTTTCCTTTTCTTGAACCAAGTGTATTTTTGTAGTTGAATGCTTGAGTACCATGATTTGGGGCTAAAAACCCTAGGTCATGGGAGTTAGACCTTCATTTTGACTTACGTTTTGATGTTTATGGTTAATCAGTTGTTTTATTGCATGATAAATTGTATTCTATATTGAGCTTCATGTTACATGCTAACCTGGATCACTTAGTCTATAGTCTTTTATCGAGATTCGACTCCGAGAGAAGCTTGTCTCGGTCGACCTAAATAGAATTGAGAGGTCGGTTCGTAGAACCCATCTCTTAGATTGAAAATTGTTGGGCATTTAAGCCGTCGAGGATTAATGATAACATCTCGAGAGGGTAGCTAACTCCAACACGTTGCCATCACCAATGTCGAGAGACGGTGACGATATTTGAACATGTCCAATTTTTGCGATAAATTGATTGATTGTATGTGGATGAGTGAATGTCTTGTGATTGAATGAGTTGTTGATATGTGTGCATGTTCATTTGAAATACACTTTTTGCTTCATGTTATTGCTAACTATTGTTTACTTAGCTTTCTATCTTTTATCTCGACTCGACCCTGAGAGGGGCTTGTAGAGGTCGACCTGAGTAGATTCGAGGGATCGGCTCGTAGAGTATTCTCATTGGTTCGAACAGTGTTGTTTGTAATGCAGTTATCTTAGGGTCGCGGGTTCACTGGAAGGTGACTCACGTGGAATCACATGACTCGGGTAGAGTAATTAGAACATAGGCCAAATGAAATGCATGCTTGTTATCGATGTCTCGTTTGATTGCTTGATAGTCATGATCATGATGTTTAGTTCCTTCGGTTCTCAAATCCTTGCATTCCAGACTACTATTTATTCGACCCGGTAAAGTCAGAAACTATAAATTTTACTTGATAACGACCGCGTTCGGATGCACATTAGTGTTGGGAAGGGTAGGCGCGAGGGTGGTGTGTGCCACTCTATTACCGACCATAAGTGTCACATAAGTCTTCACGGGTATTTTGAGTGTATGTGTGCAGGTTCAGGGTGAAAAAGGGGTGAAAGTGACACGTGACAGATTCAAAAACCATATCTCGCCCTGGCAAGTTAGAGATTGTAGCTCCATGATTATCGGGCAATACCCGTAATCATGAGTGCTAGGGTTTTAACTTGTGAAATTGAGATTGAGTATTTTATATATTGAAATTTTATGCATGAATAATTGTGATTCGGATTTTATAAATAATTGTATGGTGTTGACGAATATTGTATGATTAATTGTTGGTTGTGATTCCGAGAGGATTGATGGGTAACTAACAAGTAGAGTCCCAGGGAGTTAAACTCTTCATAACTTTGATCATATGATTGTCGTTTGACCTGCAGAGTCGGGGTGTGTTCTACTTTGAGAGGATAGTAGACACGTCGAATCTAGGCCGGCTCCAATACCGAGAGGTGAAGTCGGTATTTGTGTGGATATATGATATTATTCAATTGCATAATTGTTTGCCATAGAATTGTTGAATGTTGTTTCACTTGTTTCCCGACACATGTGATAGAAATTACGCATTTTACATTTACACATATAATTTCAATTAATTTGATTTTTGACCCTTAATTGGCCTTTATGAATTCGACATGGACTTATCAGTTATTACTTGTGACGATCATGCACTTGCGTGTAATTGTGTGCATGTGGACGATGGTCTACAAGCCCAACAAGGTGTTTCCATTATGCGTGGCATGTGTTTCCACCATATATATATTTTCTTATTGTTTCATTCAGTGAGTGTTTTCATGAATTTAGACAACCTAAATCTCAACCCTTTAGGAAATGTATAATGAGTGTTTAGGGACAAGTATGGAAACATAGTGTAACGATGGATCCAAGTGATTATGACAACTTTGTTGGACAAAATTGATTAAAATGGCAAAAATTGACATATGTGTTAACTAGTGAATGAGTCAACTT
>JAYMTP010004813.1:0-14321 GCA_036897365.1 Geranium brycei
ATATATTAATTACTTCCTTTTTATTTTTTCCTTATCTTTTTTATTTCTGCGGAATAATATACATTAATTACTTCTTTTTTTTACTTTTTCCCATATCTCTTTTTATTTGCATTAAATAATATATATACAAACTTTTTTCCTGATATGGACATAGTTCACTCACAACGGACAGTTATAATAATCGGACATGTATGACTATGTTTTTCACAAAACTTCCAGTAGGACATACTTGTTCTGATGTGGACATAGTTCACTTCTCGATGGACAATATTAAAGACTTGAGTGATAAGCATCAACCCTATTTTTCATAATATTTGTTAGGACATACATGTTCTGGTGTTCTCCATTATCTTCTAGTGGACAAACTTCGTTATGGTATGGACATAGTTCACTTACAACCGAACATTTATAGTAATTAGATATGTATGATCATGTTTTTACATAATTTGTGGCAGGATATACATATTCTCATGTGGACATAGTTCACTTCTCGACGGACAATATTAACAACTTCAATGGTAAGTATGAACCATATTTTCCATAATCTTTGTTAGGACATACATGGTCTGTTATGGACATAGTTCAATTCGGGTCGGATATTATTGGTACTCGTAACTGTAATGACGAGACCATATTTTGTTTGTTATTAATTTAGAGGACATTTTATACTTTATGTTGGACATAGTTCACTTAGAAACAGACAAATATAATGACCATTGTATATATTCGTAGAGATTAAATTTAGGAATCTAATTTAGAAATAAATTATATTTTACATGTAGAATTCTAATTTTAGAAATAAACTAAGAGAATATAATTAACTCTATTAATTATATTTGATCCTACATGTAATTAGGTTTGGTTACTACAAATAGATATTTTCTATTCCCAAACTAACCCTCATTGAATATATATGCCATTTTTTTCTTATTTAAGCGCATGAATCTCTGACGTTTGATGCACAAAGATCAAATGGTCATGGTCTATTCTCAGGTTCTAACATAATGATAGGTTTTCAGCCGAATGCATCTCTATATATATATATATATATATGATCAGGGACTTGCCAAGCATGATTTCTAGCAATATCGATTGCACTGTCCAAGGGATCTACTATCAGTGATGACACACATGATGGCCTTAGACGAAACAATGCTTAACTTATTATCATAACACAATGATAATAAAGGTGCCCATTTATCGCTACTTAGATGATGTAACGTCTATCTGTAAATTGTGATTAGTCTAAGGCACATTCCTTTCAGTCTCCCACTTGCCCTTAGTTCCAATCCATATTACAATTTTAACCATTTCCCTAACATGTCCCTCATGCTTTGGCTTTAAGAGAACCTTTTTCAAAGAATCGGATGTATCATCATCAGTAGCAACCTTGTAGATCTTCACGTTACCTCTCTATTGAGATGGCAACGTATGAGTATACGTTCGGATCTTTAATGTGATCTCGGCCTTTTAGCTTGTGCTAGGGCTTTAGTGTTGTCATACATTAAGTTCAATGGTTTAGACGCTTTTGGGATTACGCCTAATCCAGCCACAAACTTCTAGATCCATACAACCTCTCTTGCTGCATCCGATGCAGCTATATGCTCAGCTTTCTTTGTAGAATCAGCAACATGTGCTTGTCTGGAACCTTTCCAGCTATAAGCACTAGAATATAAATCAAACCCGTATCCAGACTATGATTCGTAATCATCGGTGTTATTCAGGAAACTAGCATTGATCTAACCCTTTGCGACAAGCTCTTTGTCTAGACCCTATACGGCAGAAAATCATCCTTAGTTCTTCCTCAAGATTTTGAGGATGTTCTTAACTACTTTCTAGTGACTTTCACTGGGGTTAGCCTGGTATAACCTTAATGCATAAGACACATCATGTCTTGTGCTCAACATTGCATATATGATTGATCCAATGTCTGAAACATATGGGATTGTGTCATCTTGTTCAGCTCATCTTGTGTCTTAGGACACCGAATCTTGCTGAACTTTATGTCATGTTGCTTGGGCAAGAACCCTTTCTTGGAATCGTGCATTGGAAACACTTTTCAATGTTTTGTCCTTTCAAGTGCTTTGACTTAGGTCAACTATCTGTTAAATCTATCCCTATTGATCTTGATGCCCATAATATTTGCGGCATCGTCTGAGTCTTTTATCGAAAACATTTCTCTAGCCATGCAGTAAAACTCTGCATGGTTGGGATATCGTTTCCAATTAGTATGTCAGTTGGTTGTCTTCCAAACGCTCCCTGATGTGCACGATGGGTTCATGATGAACCATGACATGCACATCATGAACAAGGCCATCTCAGAGTAGCATGAGATGCTAGAAATTGCTGAGAGGAACATCGAGAGTAAAACTCGGAATGTTCTCACGGTCAAGAATGGGATACGTTTCAAAGTGTTTGAAATAAAGAAGAGAAAGTCTCTTAAGTACGTTGAAGGTAAAAGCAAGGCTCATATGGTTCACAAGACCAATGCTAAAATTCAAAATGTTTGAATCTAAACAAATGATGTCGTTTGCCTTTTCTACAACAAGGTGGTCAATGGAGTAAATTAGTTTTTTTAAGTTGTGGTACGATACTAAAGTAAAGTTGTGCACTCTGATATAGTGAACTGAAATTATCAGTGTATATTATTTCAAACATACCTTTTAAAATTCAAACTAATGAGAATTTTGGAAATTAAAATGTTTCAATTTATAAATCAAAAAATGTTCTTTAGTCCTGGTTCACAAACAAAATTTCCTAAATCGAAGGCCCATAGTAGCATTAACCTCAAGTGGTAGATAATAAAAATCAATTATTTTATGAATTTATGAGTATACTAATCCCTTTATTAACCGCATCAATTTACAGATTCCAAACCAAGAGCGCAGTGGCAGTGTGACCAACCACAGCACACGAGTTTCCACAAAAATGGACTCTTTGTCTCTCCTCTCTCACACTCCTTCCTTCTCCTTGAACCCTAAACACTACACCCTGAAAACCCTACCCCATTTCGCCACCGTGAGAGCCTCCTCTCCGTCGTCGTTCCCAGATGCCTCCATCACCAACTCCTCCCCTCACCGCCGCACCGACGACGAGAACATCCGCGACGAGGCTCGGCGGCTCAACCCCACCTCCGATCGGCGCTTCTCTGCCAAGTACGTCCCTTTCAACGCCGACCCATCCTCCACCGAGTCCTACTCGCTGGACGAGATCGTGTACCGGTCCCAGTCCGGCGGCCTCCTCGATGTCCAGCACGACAAGGACGCTCTGAAGCGCTACGACGGCAAGTACTGGCGCTCCCTCTTCGATTCCCGCGTTGGCAAGACCACTTGGCCTTACGGATCCGGCGTCTGGTCCAAGAAGGAGTGGGTCCTCCCCGAGATCGCCAGCGACGACATCGTCAGCGCCTTCGAGGGCAATTCCAACCTCTTCTGGGCCGAGCGCTTCGGGAAGGAGTTTCTGGGCATGAGCGATCTCTGGGTCAAGCACTGCGGGATCAGCCACACCGGGAGCTTCAAGGATCTGGGCATGACCGTTCTCGTCAGTCAGGTCAATAGGCTGAGGAAACTGAACCGCCCCGTCGTGGGCGTCGGCTGCGCCTCCACCGGGGACACCTCTGCCGCTCTCTCCGCCTACTGCGCCTCTGCCGGAATACCCTCCATCGTGTTCCTGCCGGCCAACCGCATCTCCCTTGCCCAGCTGGTGCAACCCATTGCAAATGGGGCTTTTGTGCTCAGCATCGATACTGACTTCGATGGCTGTATGCAGATGATCAGGGAAGTTACAGCGGAATTGCCCATTTACTTGGCCAATTCCTTGAACAGCTTGAGGCTCGAGGGCCAGAAAACAGCTGCAATCGAGATCTTGCAGCAATTCGATTGGCAAGTGCCCGACTGGGTCATAGTGCCAGGAGGCAATCTCGGTAACATCTATGCATTTTACAAAGGATTTCACATGTGCAAAGAATTGGGTCTTGTGGATAAGATTCCAAGGCTCGTCTGTGCTCAAGCTGCCAATGCCAATCCTTTGTATTTGTACTACAAGTCGGGCTGGGGAGAATTTAAGTCTGTCAAGGCCAACACTACATTTGCATCGGCTATACAGATTGGCGATCCTGTTTCCATCGATAGAGCCGTGTATGCTTTGAAGAAGTGTGATGGAATCGTTGAGGAAGCTACAGAGGAGGAGTTGATGGATGCCACAGCTCAAGCAGACTCCACCGGCATGTTCATTTGCCCTCACACTGGAGTTGCATTGACAGCTTTGATCAAGCTCAGGAATTGCGGGGTTATAGGACCTAACGATCGCGCTGTGGTTGTGAGCACAGCTCATGGGTTGAAGTTCACTCAGTCGAAGATTGATTATCACTCAAACAATATCAAGGACATGGGTTGCAGGTTGGCTAACCCACCGGTGCAGGTCAAAGCTGATTTTGGGTCAGTTATGGATGTTCTCAAGGCGTATTTGAGAAAAGCTCCAAAGTGATGGTTGACATTGTGAGCTATGCTTATGGTTATCTGCATTTGCTTCCTTTAGTTCAGGCAGTGTTCTTATTTTATTTATCTATATCCTATGTCATCAGAACTATCTTGAGATATCGTTGTGGCTGTGGTGCTAATTCAGGATGTGTTCAATTAGAGTTATCTTTGTTGTTTGCTCTGCTTTGTTGTTTTGACTTGTTTCACGGAAAATAAGTTTCTTGAGTTTTGTTCTAACGCTAAGTCCATCAAATTGTAGCAAACTGGCATGAAACACAAGTCAGAAGCTAAATCGGAACACAATTGAGTCTGTAGTTGAAATGAAACATTCTCCTTATGGCTCAAGCTTTGAGTAAGTATAGATATAATGCAAATCAATATAAAGAAGCCATTTTTATATGCAGAGCAAGAGCTAATGCCAATGGTTCACCCGTCTGTACTTAAAATAATCCAAATCCAAGCTAGTTACAATAAAAACATACCATTTAGCAATATCAGATGTAGATGAGTGGACATACATAATATAATAGCATACCCACTCTCTGAAACTTAAAACACTAGAGAATAATAAAATTTGTGTCCTCAAATACACTTGGAATTTACAAGAAAACAACAACAGCTATGAGAGAGCGATAAACAAAGGTAATATGGAATTCAAATACACTTACTATCTATTCTTGTAGTTGTAGTTGTACACACATTGAGTCCATGAGAAAAACGAATGGACTAATTAGTCTATCATGCAATAACCTTGGTTATGATTTGCTCTTGAACTTCCTTTGTGCTTTCAAGTCCACCACAATCACTGATATATTGTCCTTGCTTCCCTTCTGGAGGGCCAGCATTGATAGGTAATCCGCTGCTGCCTGAGCTGCTGGGTCAATACCTTTGCCTCTCTCTGCAAGTGCTGCCACCCCGTTCTTTTTGTGCCACAGAAGAATTCGCCTCCTAGCAACCTCACAAGCTTCCTCATTCGTCATCACATCCCATAGCCCGTCAGTGGCTAGGATAAGGCACTCATCTTCCCTCACACGAGGAATGAACATAACTTCTGGTTCCGGGATTATCCATGGTTTCAGATATCTATCACCTATGTATGTCGTACACAAAACAAGTTAAATAAACATTGATCGTTTAGTAAACAAATCTCATTTCATTTCAGTTAGCAAGCCTACCAATTGACCTTGACATTGCAAGCACACCAAAAACGCGGTGTCCATTCCATTGTATGACTTTGCCACCAGACGCCTCAATTCTTGCGTACTCGTCTTCTCTGTTGGGCTGCGAAAAATCAGCAACTCAGTCTCCGCAAATGTTTTTGTTACCTCTTATTATGATGCAAATACAAAAAGTAAACTCCTTACTTTATGATCAACAGATAACGCCATGGCTTCTTTCCCGCGACATAGTACTGCCCTTGAATCACCACAATTAGCAACGATAATATGGGATGAACAGACTAATGCAACAACAGCTGTAGATCCAACAGTTTCAGGGGCAACAGGATCGTAACTAACATCTCCACTACTTCCATTTATGCATCTGCTTACTTTACCTCCGATCTCATCATCAACCTTGAGAAAGCAATTTGTGAAAGCTCTCCCCCACTGCTCTTGCAGACTCTGGTCATTATGATTTCCATCATTCACAGTTCCAATCTCATCGGCCAAAGCAAAATGCAAGCGCTCGCTACAATAGTTGGCCACCTGCATGAGAGCCCTCTTTATCATACCATTGATATTTCTCAAACTCAAACATAAATTCCAGAAATGAACTAGAAATTTGGAAAATAAGTGCAGGTTCTGGAAGAAGATGAAAAAAAGACAAATTGCTGCAACTAATACGCTTAAAACAGCTGAAAGTCGAAAAGTTCATCCATAAGGTATACACAGAATGAGATTTTATAAGTAGCGAATAATTGATTTCACACCTGCAAACTAGAAATAATCAATTATAGAATTCGCAGGAGCTCATGCACGTATGTTATATGTATGTGAAAAAAGATGTACCTGAGATCCCCCGTGGCCATCATAAACGCCAAAGAAATGACTGGTCAGGTGGGTCAAACTTTGACTCGTTTCATCAATGACATAGTCACCAGTGAGCATGCTGATAGGAATTTTTACGGATCGGGGCACGGCAGCAACAGCATCTTCCATTTCGGATCTTTTTCCACAAATAGACACAGAGCCCCAAAGAGGTAAGCAATCGAGCTTATAAACATTCCGGGTGCCTCTACCAAGACCGTTATCACTAGGCAAGCGCAAAACAACTGCAGAAGCTGTCAAATTCGATCCATCAGATACAGCTGAATCCTGGCTCACAGTAGCTATAAGGAGTTCTGCAGCGGGAACCTGTTTAATGCTCGATTCCCCCAAAATAATAGCTTTAGCCAGAAGCTGACCACCTTCAGCGTTTCCAATTTCTGCTGAATCCGGCAAGCTCACTTCAGAAGTTGCTTTCAAAACTATCAACTCCTCGCTAATGATTCCATTAGTATCCTCCCCAACTGATAGGATTTCATCTTCCTCGCTCTCAGGGATCATAGCTCCACAGCTAATTGGTTTGTTTCTGTTGTCCGTCAACATCTCGAACAGATCAGTTTCTCCGCTGGAGTCTTTTGGTGCTGAAATGGTCACCATGTCAACTTCATTGGCTTCGCTGCACTTCACACTACCATTAGAAATGGACTCTACGCATATCACCTTGGCCGGATCCGGCAACAAGCTCGCCGAGTCGGTTACTAGCTTGAGATGGGTGATTTCCACATGGGTAGCGATTCCAGAGCTATCGCACATAGTGTTACCTAAACTGAGTGTCACTGAAACTGCTGGAGACATATCTTCCATCAATTCTATTTCAATTATCATGAAACGCTAGCCTCTGATACAACCACTGCAACATCTTTCTCCCTCCAACGAAATCGGCCCAAAATTTGCAAATTCAGGCATTACCACTTTCAAATAAAGAAAGTCTCAATGGCCCACAATCGCTTTGCACACCATACAGCCAAAAACACAGATTAAGCGACCAAGATGAAATCGAAGATCACTTACAAGCTGAACAGAAGCAGAAAATGGAAACGGGTTCCCAGATCTGCCGAGTGACCATGGATCTAGCTCACCACGCAATACACAAGCTTGGAATGTAATCAGAGTTCTCTCCAAACCTCAAAAGGAATCAACCCCTTAATTCCCTGAAAGATGCTGAAAAGAATGCTCAAATCCTATCCTCAGCACCAACCTTAAATACATAAATACACCTGGAACCACAAAAACCAAAGCTTTATCCATAAAACCCAACAAGAGAGTTCATGAGAAAGAACCTAGGAAAAAGGAAACCAGCAACTACCCAACCTAGTAATCACAGGAAAGCTCTATAAAGGTGGAAGCTTTTTCACACAAAACTTGGGTATTTCCTGGATCTGAGGCAACCCATCTCAGCCCTTCCTCTATAGATTCATGGGTCTCTCTCCCTTGACCTTCCTCTCCTCCTACTTATTCTAATACAACCCCAAAAAATAAAAACAATCAAATTAAGAACAAAAACAACGACCTAAGACTAACAAACAATCTGGGTAACATGATATTACACAACTACAAGCTAGCTACCCAATTGATCTTGGCTCCAACAAAACTAAAAATAAAAATAAACAAACTCATGAAAAAAATCTTGAGAAACAAAACAACTAGTTATGGGCACTTACCAGCTGAAATAGAAAAACAAAATACTCTGAACCTGAAAACAAAAAGGGTCCTCGAAGCCAATCTCGCACAAGAGATTCTTTCAGCTCTGGGGTTGGGGGGAGGAGACTTGGAAGAGAGAGAAACAAAATAGAAAATAAAAGAGAGTTCTTTTTTCTTTTGTGGGTGTGGAGATGCTTTTTACAATGCAGTCTCAGAGGGGACACGTATACATGTAATTATCTTGCATCATTGAATGCTCCTGTGAGGCTGGGAGACATAAAACTATGCGATGTTTTAGAGAGAGAAAGTGAAAAATGCATAAACAGACAGAGGTAGGAGGAAGAAGACAAGATTTGATTATTTAAGAAATGGGTATTTGATGAGACCAAACTTTGAGGAAGGACACGTGTCCTGTGACCTTAAAAGTCTCAACAACACAACACATGATGAATAATAAATAATAATACTAAAAAGCTTTTTGAGTACCATACGATACAATCATTGAACTTTGCCACCAAAATTCACACCCATTTCCTAGTAGTAGCAGCACCTTGGACTCTGCTACATTTTCATATTTCGTGGATTATGACAAATTTGGAACCCCTTTAACATGGAATATCAATTGTGCAATTCACGTTTTCAATCTGTTACACTCCTTGCTCTCTTCTCGTTCTATTTTTTCAACATATATTTTAATAATTTTATTTCTCTCCTCCGTTAAGAAGTCGCGATATAATCATATTCAATTATATGACTTCATCTTGATTGATTGAAAATATGAAAAATTAGTTACCCACCGAATTAATTAATATTTTAATAATATCAACTTGAGCATAGTCTAGTAGTTGGCACTGTTCGCTCCCTAACTTCAGAACAAATTTCGAGCCTTAGCAAAAATGAGTTAATGGGTAGATAGAGAAAATGATGTAATATACAAAAAAAAAATATTTTAATTGTAAAATATAATTAAATACATTATTTTAATATATTATGAATTTGATGTACAAATTATTAGCAGTTATCTTTTTTAGGGAATTAGCAGTTATTTTGTAACGTACATTTCGTCATGAGAATTTGTTCAAATTAATTAATTAAATTAGAAATTAAATTTATTTAAATAATAAATATTTAATTCAATTTATGTTTCAGAAAAAAATTTCATTTAAAAATAAAAATTCAAGAATAGCAATTATATCTAAATACAACCAACATTTTAAATTAGTATACAAAGAAATTCTTGAAATCGAATATCATTATTGACAACCATTTCAACATCTACTGTAGACACTTCAACATTTTCTTCAATTATGACATTAGCATCAAGTTCATCTTCTATTATGATATGCATGTATAGAATCATAATATCATGTAATAATTTTTTTCTTCATAGTCGTGCCGCTACAATTGCAACTTTTGACGGCAAACCTCCAAATACATATTTTACATCTATTTAGCATATGCTTCTTGCTTCAATACAGTTTTGTTTTAGAAATCATTGATCACGAATAGATTAAACAAAAGTAGACCATATCGAGCATCCCAATATAGAGCGTCTAGTTGAATCGTGAACATGGATTTGGGTGTTTTTTTCACACTACCCCTTGTAAAAATGTGTTAGTGAATTTCATACATATGAAAGGAATAGTTTATCTACCTAATAATGAGACGGTGGAAATTGCAAGTATAGGAGATGTGAATCTCAAAACTTCTATGGGTACAGTTTGAACGTTGAAGGATGTCAAGTATATTCTCACCATAGAAAGAATGTTGATCTCGGTGAGTCTATTAGATAATTTGGGATATAAGATAATCTCTGGGGATGGGCAATGGAAGGTATCGAAGAGGAATTTGATTGTGCCTCATGGTGGAAAGAGATGAACTTTGTACATGGCAGTGATGTCAGTTGATGGGTGTGACCATTCAACTCTATGGCACTAAAGACTTGGATATATGGCGGAAGAAAAAATAAAGGTGCTAGCTTAGTAAAAGAAGATTTCAGAGCTGAAGAATGTGGAAGATAGTTTTTGTGAACCATGTGCGTTCGAAAAATAAAAACATGTAAACTGCAATAAGTCAGGGAAGTCTACTAATGGTATAAAGCTAGAAATAGTGCATCCAGATGATCAAACAAAGATTCAAGGCCACCCGAACAATTCTCTGTATCACCAAATTATTTTGTCGTTGGCGAAGAGTGGTGAGTCTAATTGTCACTCAAAGGCAATTCAGATGGATGATTCAGTTAAGTGGGAGTTAACTAAGAACGAAAAGAATAAATCACTTGAGAATGGGAGACTTGGAATGCAAGTTGGGAAATAACGTGTATGGTCTAAAACAATCTCTTGAGAATGAAGATCTAGTGTGTAAGCTGAGAAATACCTTTTGTTGTTTGAAGAAATCAGTTGAGAACAGAGATATGGTTTGCAAGCTGAGAAATAGCTTGCATGGTTTGAAGAAAGTTCCAAGAAAGCGATACTTGAAGAAAGTCTTTGGGTCAAAGAATCGTGAAGATATATTGATCAATGTGGATATAACAATGAAGAAAGTCATTGGGTTAGAGAATCGTGCAAATATGTAGACCAATGTGGCTACAAATGACGAGTTGAAGTTACGTCGAGTTTCAGCTGAGGTAAAGCGTCACACTGTTGTGGATTTTGTTAAAATGTTTCAGTGGACTCTCCTACTAAGCGGGTATCATAATCTCCTAGATCCGGTTACATCTGTAACCATGATCTTGACTTTCATGGTCGTGGGTCTAGATAGAATGAAATGGCTTGTGATGGATTGATTAGAAAATTTGTAACTTGAAACTTGTTTGGTAGGATTGGGTGTTACTAGAAGAGTTACATGAGTGGGAGTGAAGACATTCGTGGTCAGTCTCTTAGTGGGAGATTGTTGAGTTGTGAAAACTTCCTAGTTGATTTAGGAAAGATACAATTTTCCTAATTAAATTAGGTGAGCGAAGGAAATCATTTTCTAACAGTGTAAGGGTTTTCGAAAGATGTTCTAACATACAAGGAATTAGAATATCTAGGATTTTCCTATTTTTCCATTTGTGTTTCACTATAAATACATGTAATTGTAACTCCAAATTATTCATGAGCTGTGAGAGCATTAATAAAAGAGTATTATAGTCGTGAATGTAAACAAATTGTCGTACCACGTAAATTCTTTGTTCTTGTATAATTGTTCTTTATTTCTTTTAGTCACTTCTCGGTAGAATATTGTTTCACATTGTTATATGTCTCAAAAATATTTTCAATTACATGTAATATGTAATTTCTAAATATAATTTATATTTAATCTTGAAAAAATAAATATATGAAATCAAAATAGCTAATGGAATTTGATTATACGTAAAATCAAATTAAAATTTTTTTTGATTAATTAGTACAACGTTTGAATTGGTTTAAGTGGTAGAGCATTTAATTTAGGGATATTTACAGATTTGTATACCCGCCCAAACTTTATTTAAGGACCAGTTACCCAAGTTTGGAGAAAAAAATGTCTCGGTACCTCAAGTTTAAAAAGTTAACACTTAACTCTATTTTGTAACAGAAACTGTTAAAAATTTAATGACCAAAATAACCCTTGATGTATAAATTCCAAATCGTATGATTATTTCATAAAATATGAAATAACCATTTTGTTCCTAATTGCATAACCAATTGAACTTAGAGATGAAGGGCAAATTTGTCTTTTCAATTTAACAAATAAAATAATTGTAAAATTAAATATCATGTAAAATGACCAGATTGCCCTAATCTCTTTCTCCTCTCATCTCTCTCCTCTCATATCTCTCGCTCTCAAACCATCCATGTCGATTACTTAGTATATATTACAATTTCATCTATCGCCGGGGAACCCAACTACTCCTCTGCTTTGTTCTCCTGCGCCGACGTTCGTTCGGGACTGGGGCTAACGTTTCTAGTTCAGGCCCAGATCGAGTCGATGGAATCTCTGACATCGTCGGCGAATCCGCAGCGGGGGTCGCCGGAGATGAAGCCGTCGGAGCTCGCGACCTAGACTGCCGAACACCGCCAACAAAGGTCGCCCTTCACCGTCGGCGTCCCTTTCACGAATCCAGACGTCGACGGCAACGAATCTCCCCCCTCTCTCCTAGATCTGGCCTCTCTTATCTCTTACCCTTTTTGCATCAACTCCGCCGCCACACCGGCGGATAGAAGCAGTCTCAGTCGGCGGCCCTTAAGGCGGAGATTTGGGTTCCAGGGGGGAGGATGGAGGGTCTAAAATTCGAGGGCATAGAGGTTTGTCGATCTGGGGTCTGATTTGAGCAATTTTGGGGTCTGTAGACATTCGAGGATAGAGGGTCTGATTTGAGCAATTTTGGTGTTATGTTTTTGTTGATTACTCATGTTTAGGTGAAAAAATTGCAGTGGAGGTCATGATTGTTGTCTCATCCCAATTTTTTCCTATTCCTAGAATCCTAATGAAATCCTAATTTGATGGTGTAATTTAGTGGCTTTGATGTTTTGGGTTTGAGAGAGGAGTGAGAGTTACAGAGAGTGTTATTCATGGGTGTGAGGAAGAGAGCATGAAGAAGAGACAGAGTGATGGTGGAAAGAGAGGAGTTTAAAGGGAAGGGCAATTTAGTCATTTTCCAAGAGTATTTTAAAATGACTAACATGAAGAAGAGACAGAGAGTGATGGTGGAAAGAGAGGAGTTTAAAGAGAAGAGCAATTTAGTCATTTTCCAAGAATATTTTACAATGACTAACATACACGTTTTGGTTATCGTTGAAGTGAGGGTAAAATAGTATTTTTACATTTACTCGAAATTTTTTGTTTTCCAAACTTGATTAATTAATTTTAAAATGAGGTTTGGACGGTATACTAATATGTAATTACTCAATTTAAATTATTATCTTGCTATCGTGTCACCCAAATATAGCTCGTGTGAAAGATGGTTTTAATGGTGATGCGTGCAGTTATCTTTACATATGCCATGTCTAGCACAGTAATGGACCAAATTCGGCCCACTGAATTTGAGGTAAAGTGAAAAGGTTACGTTCTCTGTACCCACCACCCCACCTGACTCACTAACACGTCACCCCATTCACCACTTCTTTATTTTATTCATTTTACACCAAATATATTTATCAATCCATACACTCACTTCAAGAACATGAAGCAAGATCAAGATCCATCTCAAAAAGCAATAATTAGTAGTAAACTAAGTTTATTCTGGTTCACTAACATTGACTGATTCACAAGTACAACAATAAACCATGCCCATGGAGATGGCAACATTTCAAATAGTCCTTTGAACTGAAACTGTACCTACAATAAGTGATTTCCAAGTAATTTTTGCAACTGAAGGTTGAACTTAAACTGTACCTACAATGGAACATGATATGAACTTGCTGTACCATCTCCTCTGACATACAAGTCTTTATACCAATCATCTGGTTTTTGTTTTGTAGCTTTACCTGAGAAGGTCAACCAGTTTCATAGTTAGAAAACATTCTTCAAATAAGATTCAATTTAATCCTTGGCCTGCATCAGGAACTTGTTTTAAGAGACTACATTGACAACACATACCTTTTGCTAGTTCTCAACATTGCCAATACATATCATACTACTTTATCAAAAACATATATTCATTCTTTTGAAGCTTTTGAATTGGTGATGCCGAGGACATCACAATTGTCTAAAGATGATAGTTGTATTAGAGAGAAGATGGACTGCCAAATAGTGACCATAAAATGGATTGTCGTATTAGAGAGTTCTGTATATGCATTATTAGCCAGAAAAAAAAACTAGAAAATGGATCGTCAAATACTATCAACATAAGGATGTTTTGAGTTTAGACCTTTGAAATTGCTCGACCTGTAAATGTACAGTGAAGTAAGTTCCACATATTTTTTCTTTACTGAAGGAATATTAAGACATCACTGTTAAATGTCGGGATTAGTCCATAAACTTAAATCGATATTTAAGGCACCATACATCTACTAATGCAATAATAATAATCGAAACTAGACAACAGATATGAATAAGTACTTTATTTATTTAATATCACCGTACATTAATCGTAGATTTACTTGACCTGATATTTTGGATTTGGCGGTGGAACTTTTGCTTCTGGCTGTAGAACGTCTAGTGTCTGGATGTAGAACTTGTAGGGCCTGGTGATGCG
>JAYMTP010004814.1:0-14320 GCA_036897365.1 Geranium brycei
AATTGGACGGAAAGTGTAAAGTGAAAATTTTGCACATTTTAGGCGTAGCCTTCTGGAAAAAAAAATTCTAGGAGTGCCACCTGAAAAACAACAATATCTAGGTGTAGCCACCTGAAATTATCCCTAAAGAAAAACATTATCAACATAATCATGGAACGAAGAACGAGCATATATGCATAATTCTTCAATTTTATTGATAATGATCATAAAATATAAACAATAATAATTAAATATTGCTAAACCTGAAATCGATGCATAAGGATTAAATGAGATGAGATCAGCTTTTGTCGAGGCATGGTAGTTCGATTTTCATAACATGTTTGTTGTCTCGTATAGACAACATGCCTCTCATGATACAACGATAGACATAAGCGAACTTTAATTGTATGTAGGGAGTAATTGGAGATAAGAAACTAACATAGGTTCTGCGGCCAGTGTTTTCGGTGTATCCAGTTCCATGAGATATGTTTGAGTTTATAGAAAGATATGGCATTGATCCCTAACTGAAAAAGGAATGAAACAATGTACAATTTATTTTGTTGGGAAAATAAAATTGTTCCATAATTAAATTTTATATTTTTTTAACAAATTCAAATCTCAGGTGGATCATATTTATGGGCTCAGTCAAACGAGACGAGATTTAAGATTCAACCCACAAAAGCGGAAGAAAAAAACTCGACATCAACCAGTGTAACTTCATCCTTCCAACTATAAGATATAGTAGGATGGAGGCTTAATAAGCCCTTCTCCCCTGAGAATGTTAGCCTGTCAGGCGTACGCTTATTTTTCTCATGACTTATAAAATTTGTTCATCAATTCATAGCCGACCGTGTTGTTAGTTGAGAAAACTTATTCACCTTTATTCGTCTTGAGCTTCTAATATATCGATCGAAAGAGATCTCGTTTCACAAAATATGTAAACAAATTTCACATTTTTTACGTCAAGTCTAGGTGTTTTGAAAGGAAGCTCTGTCCGATATGTTCAGCAATTGCCCAAAAATCCATTAATAAGTAAGAAAACAAAGTTTACATTAATAAGAGAGAAAGGGTTTGATGGAAACACACAAATTTCACATAGGTAGTTCATGAAAATGCATAATTTTTCCCCAAATTTAACCGATGGTGAAGAAAAGATTTACTGATGAAATTACAGTTATGCCATCACCATCCTGACCTAATCAGATCAGACCCTCCATCTCCAATCCATTGTGCACCATTCAGTTTCAGTGCGCTCAAATTGATTCGCTCCCACCTTCACGGCGCTGAGCCACCACCAACAACCGCTTCGATTTGATTTCTTCACCACTCACTATGTGGTTGAGGTACAGTTGCTTCTCGATTTTACAGTCCCCTTTGTGCTTTGATCGATGAAGATTTCTATTCCTTTGTGTTGTTGGTTTGATTGTTCTATTGTAATGGCTTTGATTAGTGATTTAACTCAATGGGTTCACAGTAATTGTTGTGATTTTTCTGTAATGTCACTGTTTGGTATTGTTGTGTGCTGTTATGCAAATTGTGTATGCTGAAGTGAGAAATTAGTTGATTACAAGAGCTATTTTCATAAAATATATTTGATTTGGATTGAATGGATATAGGGAGCATGTTGGTCTCTGCAAAATCGTGTTTTTATGTGAATTGCTATAAAGGGTCAGTTCTATTTCAATCCACTGAAGCTACATGTTCTTTTGTTTTGTGCTCATTACATGTTGTATGGCTTTATGGATTAGAATGTGACAAACCGGAATCATATGTTGACTTTGCTACCCTTTCTCGTGTCATGTAAAAATACGATTTTTCCAGTTTCAGCTTGATGGCCTATGAAGTTCATGGAACAAGTCGGTAGTTTTCTTAGTTTGCGAGGCTGTCGCTGTTCTGCTTATCGTGATCGGGGGTCGTTCCTAGCCAAGAGCTTGTGTACCATGAAAAATATCAAAGTGAAAGGTGGTTCGGTGAATGAGGATGGTGAAGGTGAACATTCGTCAACTTCAAGTGTACGGGTCACACCTGAAATAGAGAAGAAGTATGTGCATCATGTATACGATGCCATTGCTCCACATTTCAGCTCAACCCGATTCGCCAAGTGGCCGAAAGTGGCCGCCTTCTTGAACTCCTTCCCGTCCGGGTCTCTTGTGTTGGATGCAGGATGCGGGAACGGGAAATACTTGGGTTTGAATCCTAATTGCTTTTTTATCGGGTGTGATATAAGCACACCTCTGATCGGGATTTGTGCAGATAGAGGTAACGAAGTTTTGGTAGCAGACGCTCTTAATCTCCCTTACAGGACCGGTTTTGGCGATGCAGCTATCTCTATAGCTGTTTTACATCACTTGAGCACGGAGAACAGGAGGAAAAAGGCGATTGAGGAATTAGTCCGGGTCGTGAAAAAGGGCGGATTAGTTCTGATAACGGTTTGGGCCGTAGAGCAAGAAGATAAATCGTTACTCTCGAAATGGACTCCACTTAACCAGAAATATGTAGGAGAGTGGATAGGATCGGGCAGCCCTCGTGTCCGTACTCCTTCATCTGGATCCTTACAAAGTATTCCTGAAGCTGACAAGATGCCGCAAGTTGGGGATGTGATCTCTGAGAGCGGGGATGGTCAAGTTACGAATAATAACCAACAAGAGTACTTTGTTCCGTGGCACTTACCTTATCATCGTGCTGAAATTAGCGGCGCCTCCGCCTCGGCTTTAGCAACTGGGCTGGCGAGGAAAGATGATAAAAAGGGCGCTGTGGTCTATGACAGATATTATCACGTCTTCAGTGAAAACGAGCTTGAGCGGTAATACTAATACTTCCTCGTGCTGTTGTTTTGTTTTAATATTCTATCCGTTGTTTTTATCATCCTTTTAACATATTCTCCCGCGTCTTAAAATAATTGTCCCATTTTACTAGTTATGAAAACCAAGCATAAGATTTTAGCGCTTGACTTTCCCCCTTTACACTCCTTAATGGATATTTTATTAGCCGATTAAATTCGAGTACACTTAGTTTAGGGCATCCATTTTAAGGAAGCAGGGCACTTATTCTAGGGCGGTGGGAGTATCACTTTTGCTTTGAAACAGTTGATAATATGAATTTTTCGGTAATGAAATATACACCATCAGTATAAATGATGTATTGACCGAGTTGGGAGAATATTTTAATGATTCGCGTAAAAATAAATAAAAATAACAGTGACAATACGAGAAAGGAAAAACTATTTTGACTAAGGACGTACATATAAGCGGGACTACAGCCTATTAATCATCAACAATGCATGCTAAATAAACAAATCTTCTCTGGTGTTTACTTGTGTATATGAATGGAAGATAGAGTTGCTGTTAATGGTAATGATAGTTACATCTTCCTTGGCACAGCCTGATCGAGTTTATGGCTTCACTTCATTTGAAGGGTTCACTGGTGGGCAATGTTCTAAAAAAAAGCTAGGCACTAGTTTGGGCATACAGTGCCTCCTGCGGATTACTCGGGGATTAGTCGGACTATAAGATTAAGAGGAGATTTTTAGAACATTGCTAGTGGGTCATCATGAGTCTATCAAATAACAAGTTAGATCATAATTCATAAAACAAAGATAGCAGAGCTAAGACTGCTTACGTGGCTTTCTTGTAATTCTAGGAAGAAAAAGACTAGGAACGGGGAGGCGAGGCTGTATATGAACAGTGTTGAATAGCTTCAGTAAATGGAGATACGATGAGGAAAACCTGTTTTGCCAGAGTTCTTGCAGACAAGCCCGACTTTAGTTTTGCTTGTAAAATCGTTTGGTTCTTGAACTTTGCTTTCGTTTTTGTTTTTGACAAATGGTCTTGCTTCTGCAGGCTAGTGGCTGATATGCCCAATGCTACAGTCGTCGATCGATTCTACGACAAGTCGAATTGGTGTATCATACTTGAGAAGACATCATGAGGACATTGAAGCTTCACCTTCACCTGCAGAGAACTCAACCAATTGCCATAACTATAAACTGCTGTTGTGCCAAGTTGATAGCTGTAATGTGAAACTTTATTTTTACCTAACATGTATCTTGCCATGGCAAAATGAAAAGGAATGTTGCTCCATTTCACCCAAGAAACCAGACAATTTCATTTATGGAGGTCCATAGCATTGTATTGATAAGTTATTATTTTGTTGGTGGATAAGCTGTAAGTTGGTCAAGACTAGCACTTTTAAATTTATGGTATTCAGTGTTTAAATCTCAGTGGTCACCTATCTAGAAACATATGTGGATGTTGAGTCAGATTAAAGGTTAACATTTGTTAATATTTACTGTTTTTTGTTTGTTGGTATTGCCATTTGCCAATAATTTAAATTAAAAAAATGGTAAAAGGGGAAGACTCTTTTCTTAAAATTACATCTTAAACCATATCTATCTACCATTGAAACTTTCTGATTTAACCCTTGACCTCACAATAAGAGAAAGAGATACCAACTTTTTATTATTGCAAAAAGTATCAATGCATATTTGTTTTAAAATAAAAAAAAATGTTCTTGAATTATTTTACCATCTTCAGCGATTCAGCACGGTATTTGGGTGGCTTAGTTTAAGGTTAGTTAGGAAAAGCGATGTAATATTCAGAAAAAATATTCTTGAATTTTTTTTATAAGAAATATTTTCAACTCCCAAAACATTTTCATCACTTTTAGATAAATATATACATTTTGGAAAAAAAGGTTTACATTCACGTTTTAAAATAAAAAAGTACACACCCACCTTTTGCAATTTACCCTTTTTATTATTGACCAAATATAAAATAAGTTAATGTAATTTTTTTCTTCTTCATATCCTTGTAGAAATAATCAAATAAATTAAAATTTAATTTATTTGCAAGTATTTGGAATTGGGCTTCGAGTAGTTGGGCAACCTACCCAGGCCCACTATAGTTGGGCCCAATAAATTCAAGGTTATAGGTAGTCCAAGATTGGGCTTATCAAAGAAGCTCTCTGACTCATTCCTTTCGTCTTCAACCTCTCTTCTTCTTCTTCTTCTTCTTCTTCTTCAAGCTCTCTGACTCATTCGTTCGAACTCTCATTTTCGTTTCAGGTACATCAAATCACCTCTGCTTCAGGTATCAACCTTCTCTCGCGCTATCGCATGCTCTAGCTCGATCTCTCTCAATTTGTGCGTAGTTGAGCTATTGTCTTCGATCGATGCCTTGTGAAATTGAAATTCTCTCGATTTTTACGCTTTTACACACGTTTTCGCTGCTAAAATTTCACGGTTGAATTGGAACTCTAGTACCTTCGAGTCGCATCAATGGTGTTATTTTGATGTTTCCTTATCTTCATTCAGGGTGGAGAGAGTAGCGAGTGTTGTTTGGTTGGTGTGAATTGTGTGTGGCGATGGCCAGAAAAAGCAGCAGTTGTGATATTTGTGAGAATTATAATCTCGCATCTGTTTGTGCAGTCTGTGTGAATTGCAGGTACTGCCACTGCTTATCTATGATCAGTATAAACAAAGGTTTATAGCTACTGTATTTATTTATATAACCTTTGCTTTCATGTTTACAAGCTCTTTAGGTTGACTGTTTTTTTGTCAACAATTGAATTGTTTTCACTTGATCAATGCAGATTGATTGAGTACAATACTTTGCTGAAATCGTTAAAGAGTCGCCGGGATAGCCTGTGTTTGAAGTTGAGTGGAGTACTTGTGGCAAAGGTTTGTTAAATGGCTATTCATTTGGATACTTAAGTTTTTGTCCAGGCCAATTCTCACTTCTGCTGAGTGCCACAGTTGCTAATTTTTTGGTTTTGGAAAGCACAAATGGGTCAAAGGCCCGATATCAATACAAGCTCTGATACCATGTTAAACTTGTTTCAACCAAATTCACATTAGTAGTATAATAAGTGGCCACTAAATTCACATTCTCTTAACGTGGGACACTTAAACAAATGTCCTTGGCTGCGACGGGTAGAAATCAATATTTCGACAATGACGAGGTAGAAATTAATATTTTAATAGATGGCTGAGATCACATATAGGCTGTTCCAGCCTTGTTTCCCTGTATAAGACAGACTTAATATTATTATAATAAAATGGTTGTAATTTTCTAGCATTGCCTTTTCCATTGCGTGATTTAGGAACATAAGATTCTGTATACTTTTTGAGTGGTCATTTGCATGTGCTGTTTCAAGCTGTTGCCAATCCACCATTGTCACAATTCATTCAATTTTGTTGTGATACCCTGCAGATTATGGTCATTTCAGTTAATATATATTTAAAACATTTATCAGGGTAAGGCGGATGATCAACATAACTGGAGAATGCTTCACAAGGAGAACCTTGCGAGGTTGAGAGGGGAGCTCCATCATGAAAAAGATCAACTATTGCAAGGTTCACTTTCCTGTACAACCTGTAAAACATGGTTTTCATATTTCAAAATATGATCTCATAAAATACTTTGTCAGGTAAGGCCAAGATTGAGAAGATGTCTAATGGTCTGAAAATCGAATATGGATTGCTTGATTCATCCCTTAGTATGGTACTTTGAATATCTACTATCTTTTTTCACTCTTCAATTTGAAGTTGAACATATTGTAATTTGTCTATTTTGGTTTGCCTGTAGAGAACACAACATTAATTGGAAACTGTTTATTTATTTGATTCTCATTGCAGTTAGAAAGAAATCGTGTGGAGCAACTGGAGAAGTACTATCCAAACCTCATTTGTACTCAGAGTTTGGGATATGTAAGGAACATAATTCACATCCTTTATAATTGTGTATATATTGCATATCTTTTTTGAGGGAAGCATACCGCGATGTGACTATAGAAAAGGAAGATTACTCTTTAACTTCCATGTCCTATTTCAATTATAATGTTTTCCTGTCCGCATTAGGAGATATGAATTTTGGTGAAAGAGCTTAATTGCTTGCACACTACGTTCCAAGAGTGGAAAATATTTCTCTCTTTCTGTGTTAGTTAACACTATGTGGTCAAAGAGAATCATTCTGCAGACTAACACCCAAAGCGGAGAATGAGCCTCCTAGGAGTTATTTGTTCAACCAACGAACTGAGGGATTTAATTGGGAGAAGTAATAGAAGTGATAGTGCAAGATTTGTTAAGAATGTTTCTCTTTGTATCTTTTTAATACTTTTCTGTGATATGGTCTGCTTAGTTGGTGCTTAAGAGCTTGTTAAATTGCAGATGGCAATTACCTCTGAACGTCTTCATAAGCAGTCAGTGGTTCTAAAGCAGATATGCAAATTGTTCCCACAACATCGGGTGAGAACTTCATATATGAATTGTTCTTGAATCCTGTAAATGACTAGGCGCTATATGCTGTGAGTGTTACCCAACAAGGATATCTTTTTATTAGTCTTCTAAGTATCATTCTGTTAGTTTTAAGAGAGTTTTGCTCAGTTGCTCTGTCTTCTCCCAGTTATTTACAAAATCTTCCCACTGGCTATTTCTCATTAAAGGGTTAAAAAAGTGTCTACTTGATTTGGAAAATGAATTATTTTGCCTGTGGCAATAGTTGTTTCTTTGGAGGAGAACATGGGCAAGGGTCTGTGGTTACCATTATTTCACCTTTTTTTTAAGCTTGTAGCCAGTTACATTAAGACGAGTATGCCGAAATGGTCTTAGCCTAATAAAATAGACTACGTCGGCTCTTTGCCTCCTCTATTAATAAGAGTTTGAGATCAAATGATTACCTTTTATTTTCTTCCTTTTGGACTGAGCTACAACGTATATATTGTTTTTATCTAGTCCTTAATCTCTTAAAATATGGTTTGAAAGGACCTGCCTAACTCCTCCTTAAGAAAGAATAGATGACATAGATCTGGCCCGGCCCTTGACCCAACTCATATTAAACTACATTTTGGGCAATTGGGGATAATTATGCTTGTTTTGAATGAGGATTTTAGTGGTTTTTCTACAAGGACGGTATGGAGATGAAGAGTAGTTCATATTTTCTGGTCAGAGTGTGGAGTCTAATACCCATGTCCACCTGTTGCCATCCTGGTTGAAGATGAGGTTCTACGTACTCTCTTTTCGGGTCATTATTCTTTTGGTTTTGAAAAATAGTTTTTCATTGTAGACCCAGGCAAATGTAGATGAAGATTGGGAAGATGGGTGTAGTGGTCAATATGATCAAATTTGTAATGCACGCCTACCGAGAGGACTTGATCCCCATTCTGTTCCTTCAGATGAGTTGGCTGCTTCTTTGGGGTATTTTTCTCTCTTGAATGCTATATATGCAATTATGTAAACAAATGAAATCCACGGCTTTACTGGACAACTTTGATCATTATATACATCTCCTGAGATTCAACCATTCTCTGTTATATTTCAAACATGGTGCTACAGTTACTCAGAATGCCTGATAAGTTCTTCTGCAGAAACTTTAATATGTTTTAAGTGTTTTGTGCCACTAATTGGTGATCAGTAACGGTGTTGGATTAACAGATACATGCTGCAACTTCTTAATCTTGTCGTTTACAACTTGGCTGCTCCAACACTTCATAACACTGGTTTCGCGGTGAGTAATACAACTTGACACCTTTTAATGCATTCATGTCAATGCCAACAAGTATATTGACCTTTCGATCTACCCTTCAATAAGCTTGCAAAGATATCAATTTCTATCTTCTTTGATCTTTCCTGATTTGTTCCTTCCAAGTTCCATGTGTTTTGAGAATAATCCAGGCTAAATTATTTGAAATTGTTGTCAGCAAACATATGTAGATTTTATAGATATGGATTAACATTCTTTTAATACTGTTTTCAGACTTCACTATATTTGTATATTTATTTAGGCTCACTTTTAAATTCTATCTCAGGGTTCATGTTCTAGAATATGGCAACGAGATTCATATTGGGACACACGTCCATCTTCTAGAAGGTAATTTTGAAATTTAGAAACTATAATTTTTCCTAGCTAATTTGTTTCAACCTATTGGATTGATAATAAACTATGTGACGCAGCAATGAATATCCCCTGTTTATACCACGTCAAAATCATTGCTCCAACAATACGGAGAATTCATGGTCTGATAGAAGCTCAAGTAATTTTGGTGTAGATTCAATGGAGTCTGAAAGGAAGCCTCATTTGGATTCTTCTAAAAGTAGTAGCTTTAATTATTCATCCGCTTCTCCCCATTCTGTCCAAACGCACAAGGATCTGCAGAAAGGAATTTCACTTCTTAAGAAAAGTGTGGCATGCATAACAGCCTACTCCTACAACTCTCTATGTTTAGACGTTCCTTCTGAATCGTCTACTTTTGAAGCATTTGCAAAATTATTAGGCACACTATCTTCATCCAAGGAACTCCGATCTGTGCTTTCGTTAAAAATGGCTTGTTCAAGGTATGCCAATCAACTTTTTTCTCATATGTGCATTGTCATATCATTCTAGCTTGGCTAAATCATACCATTAATTTGTATCAAGGTATGTTTGCAAATATCTTATGATGTTTTGGACATGAATTTTTATTACATCATTGAGAAAGGTGAAATGTGTAGCATCAAATCAAAATAGGTGTATAGTGTATGCATATTCTTGTATTAAGCCAGAAACCTGGTAGAATATATTACCAGAGCATTTCCCTTAAATGAGAAAGTTCAAAAGCAATGTCTGATTTTATGGTTGATATGTAAGGTATCTGCTTGTGTGTCCATCAATCAGTATCTTTGTCGTGACAAAGATTATGGGAATTTGCTACTTTTTGATAGTATAGTATAAAAAAAATTGTTGAGTTGATATGTGGGAAGTAATTTGGTTAAAAATATTTTATTTTGAGGTCACTTGATACACTACTCATTGCTTGACTACTTATTGTTGGCCCAAAAAAACTCAAGTCTCGCTCAAATAATTATTTTCTTCATATCAGGTCATGTAAGCAAGTACAACAGCTGAACAAGTCCATATGGAATGCTAATTCATCGGTCTTACTCGACAGCACACATACTCCTCCTATCATGGTAAGAGTCAAGACTTCTCGGGTAAATTTTTGAAACTTCGGATTATGGAATGGCCTGTTTTGCTGGATTCTGCATTCAGGCCTTTTCTGTATCTAATATATTAATGTTTAAAACGTGGAGGTGCATTTCTCATTGTTCTCCCTTCTGCTGCTTATAAAGAAGGTTCCACTTTTCTTATGCACAACATTAATGTGCCGATCTTGTGTCTGATGTACTTAAAATCCATTGTTCTGCTAAACTGTATGATGAAAGACATTACATTGTTGGTGGTTCTTTATGCCTGTTTTGTAGAAAATGTATGGATCATGTGATTCATATCTAAAGTTTTGTTGTTGCGTGTTGATATAAGGAGCAAACAGAAATGAAACACATAAATCGGTCAATAGTTCATGTTAAAATAGTTAATTAATATTAGGGTTTCCTATTAGTTTTATGTTTTCCTATTTGGTTTTTTTCCTATTGTTCCATGTATAAAGGAACATCTCATTGTAATTCGTAATGGAGTATTCATCAATAATATCAATATATTTTGGAATTGAACACTTTACTTGTTTTTCTGACCCATCCATCTTTCAATACGCAGAGAAACATGTATGACAATAATCTTCCGAACTCTGCTGCCAGTTTTCTGTATGGAACAGATATGGCAAAGAACGAAAGCCTTATTGAAGGGTGGGATATTGTGGAGCATCCCAATTTTCCTCCCCCGCCATCAGAAACCGAAGATGTAGAGCACTGGACCCGCGCCATGTTCGTTGATGCCACTAAAAACAAGAAATGACTAGTGGTACATCTTTCATTTTGTAAATCAGTGTACATACATACATTCAGAAGTAAATTAAGTTTACCAAACTCATGAACTCGACTCCTCTAAAAGCCTTTTATTTGTTGGTTAGTGTATACATGTACAAATGTAGAGTACGTAAACAGAACAATGCTTCTAATTTGAACTCAATCCAGTAGTTCCACTTGTTTGACGAAATTTAGATGCTAAAACCTAACTTATTGTCTCTTTACTGGTGGAACATTCAAATGAATAAATATTCTAATTCCACTGTTAGATTTCATAAAAGTTGTGCAGGTTCATTCATTATGGAAATGTTCCTATAATTATATGATGGTTGGTCTCAAATATCTGCAATCTAGAGGTATTCTTATTCCCTAAGTTTCCCCTATTTTTGTTTGCACCCATTACCAATACAAGGAATTTAGTCTGGACTGTGAAATATGCTCACTCTGAAATAAATTCATGTCTTTTTGAAGCTAAATTTTCTATCGCTGCTATGACCTGAACCTAGGCAATGCTCTAAAAATCCCCGACCAGTTTGATTAGTTTTTTGATTAATCCATGATTAGTCTAGTTTATTCATTTAGTTTTCAATTAATCTCCTAATGCTCTATCCGCCTAACTGGTGTCTAACGTTTTTTTAAAACACTGGATTAAGGTACTTGTCTATATTCGTCACCTGACCCAAACGTTAGTTGATTGATAGATATCTGACAGAAGTTAGAGGGATTAGAGAAGATTACAATTTGTGATTGGCCCATGAAGTACAATAGAAACAGCAAAAGCAAAATAGACTAACAATTAACTGAGATAAGCTGAATAAGACTATAATATAGTCTTAAGTCTCCAAAAAAGGAGCAAAGTTTTGTTGCTAACTTGTTAAGAGTAATGAAACAAACAGCAATAGTAGTTTTTTGTTGTTGTTGACAACGTTAAGGCTTAAGATAGTCCCAAACAAACATGAACAATATCATATGATTGCTCACTTCTTCCTCTTCTTTGGTGGCTGCAGTGCCTCCTCTTCGTCGTCCTCCTCGTCCTCGTCCCTCCCCGGCTCCTCCTCCTCTTCCACCACCTCTTCCTCGTCCCCACCTTTTTCTTCATCTTCCTCATCGTCGTCATTATCATCATCATCATCTTCGTTATCGTTCCCATTGCCATCGTCGTCCCCGTCATCTTCATTATGGTTAACGCCGTCTTCTTCATCATCATCCTCGTCGCCGTCTTCTCCAGCTCCTCCTTGAGACCCCTTGGAGTTTCTGCCATTGCTGTTGGGATTGCTACTGTGCCCACCACCACCCTCTTCCGAGGACAGCTCCTCCTCCCCGCCGCCATCGGCGTCGGTGCTATTCTCCTCTCCATCTTCTCCTTCGGCATCGACAGCTTCACCTTCACTCTCCTTGTTCCCTTCTCCCATCCCTCTAGCTGCGACAACCAGCCGGAAAGGATCCTACAAATATTCAAATAACATACAGTTTCAGGTTCACATGTGAGTTCAAAATCTCATATTGAAAGATTACTGAGTATAACGAAGGTTTATACATACATTAGACCCAAAACTTAATCTATTTGTTTTTTGGGTCAAATGTGGCCTCTAATGTGCATGTTGGCTTCCTTGGGTGTTCCTTAAAATTTCATCTCTTCATCAGTAGTATCAGAACCAAGTGGAATAAATTTTTATGAGTCGAAGACTAATTAAAAATAAATTTTTAGAACACTTGAAAATAACCATAAATTTGGAAGAAAGATTGGTAGCTGAAACATAAATGTTACCAACAACTCAAGAAATAGACATAGTAACATTATTGCTATTTGCTTGCTCTTCTACAAAACAAGACAAGAGTTGAAACCTTCATTACATAAATTATGTGCCATCTAACACGTTCAATTGCTACCAGCCCAACCTATTGAATTTGAAATGTTCACAAGTGTTACCTATCTCCTTGGGCAGGTGTAGGTCACATAAAATATATTTTTATAACAAACCAATAAATTGGAAGTGGGTCCACTTTCAACCAACCAACCCACACCACATATAACCAAAAAAAAAATCTATTTCTCTTGAATCCTTCAAACACAAACTCAGATTTTAACCAACTTGAGTTTAATGATAATAAATTAATAAAAAAGTGGAAAAGGACTTACAAGAGACGAACAAAGCAAGGAGGCGAGCAGAGTAGCAACACTACCCTCCACGGCGCACGTTAGTAAACCCTGCTTATCCTTAACCGCCACCGTCACTTCGCCGGAACTCGCCATCTCCACACCCCTACACCACACCATATTTATAAGCAACAACCACCAATTAGCCACTAGAAACAAGGAAAATAAAATACAAATTAATTTTTGGGTCAGATCCAAGAATTAAAAAAAAATGAGTTTCCGACAAAAATATCTCCGACCGGAGATGTCTAACGTTGTACAAACCGAGAGAAGACAACCTGAAACTTTCCCGAGAAAATGCAAGAAAATGGAGAAAGAGAAGAGAGTGGGTTGTGGAATATAGAAGAGAGAAGGAGATGTGATGATGCTTAAGAGCAACGATAGTTGTGGAGAGTACAGAGTTAGGTGCTGAAGCTAAAGGACCAACAGTTTTCTTTATACGCGAACAGAGTTGTATCCTATCCCTGGATAGGACCTACATAACTCGACTGCCAACCAACTCTCTAAACCTCTCTGTAACAATCACCTGCTTTTCGTTCCACAGTAAAGGTCATCAGTTTTTCTCAGGACCCGTCATTTTCGATCGCTCCCCCAACTCACAAACACACTCACAATATTATTTACGGAAAATATGTAATATTTTAGTTTTAATGAATTTTAATACAGCCCAAAATATTAAATAATATGTTAAGTTCTGAATTAATTTATATATCAACTGAGCATTTCTTAGACAACAAAAAAAATTGAGCATGACCTAATAGTCCAACTACTCGCTCTTTTACATGAGGTTAGAAGTTTGAGTCTCAGATGTGGTATCGGGTAGGAAAAGGTATATGGGTAAAGGGCTTTAATATATTTTAGATAAATTTGTAGTCTCGCGTAGATCACCATTTTTTGAATTTAATTTCTGAGGTTACCAAAGCATTTTTTGTCTCACAATCAATAATTGAACCATTTCAATTTAATTATACTGCAATTGAACCGGTTTATTTGTCCTAACCCAAAACCAACCCGGTCTAGCCAAAAAGGGCCAAACCGGGTGATGGAGTCGGCAAAGCTCATATCGGCGCTGACTCCTCTGTCGCCGTCGTCGGCGGCAGCGGCAGTTCCTCGACCTCCGACCATGATTGCTACTTCTTTGGGGACCTGCAACTAGCTTCACATCTCCATCGAGTTGTCCGTCTTTCCGAACCAGCTGCTCATTAGCTTCATATAACATCCTCGTACCAACCAAACCTGTGGCTTCTTCTTCGTTTTCAATGGTTGGTCAATTTCGAACACACGTCGTGCGAATTCATTCTCCGAGGACCTGCAACCAGCTGCTCATTAGTTTCAGAAAGACGATCAACTCAGTGTCTGTGAGCTTTCCATTGAGTCCACCATAGAGAACGTCGTCGGAAGCAAGCTCACCAGCGCAACCATTGCCTTTGTGGTTCAGCCACGGAGCT
>JAYMTP010004815.1:0-14318 GCA_036897365.1 Geranium brycei
ACCGGGAATTAGATCCTGTTTTAACATCTAAATTTCTATTTTAGATTGAGATTCAGTCAACCTTTTATTTCGTTTTATACAATTAGGGTCTGATATCTCACGACCACTTTTACCTCTTGATCCAGAACCGGAAGCAACAAGACAAAGGCTTAGAAAGCGAATGAAAGTATTGCTTGAGGATAACGCTAGAATGGCGTTACCAGAACTAGAGAAGCCGCTACTAAACTATGGAACCCTACCCTCTTGGGAATCCATTAAGGAACTATGCATCTACCAATCGAGGCTAACAACTTTGAGATCAAGACGACGATGCTCACAATGATCCTGACTTCACCATTCAATGGTCTCTCCAATGAAGACCCGAATCAACACGTCAGTGATGTGGGGTCAAGCGGTCTCCGTTTGAGACCGCTAAACCACACATTTTATCGCTCATATTCACCTCGTATCGGTCTTTTTAGGGCCTTTTGGACTAGGATACTGCTGCACTCGTATTTTGATCTCAGGTACACTTTTGGAGCAAATTCGGGCATGACGGGGCAAGCTTGCAGCTTAAGGCACAAAGGAAAGGAGAGAGTCATGATCGTGACAACCATTGTCGCGATCGTGACGGACCAATGAGCAGCAGGCACAACGTGGATACGACGAGGCGTCACAGTGGAGAAACGATCAGGAGACCGTCACGATCATGACACTACTCGTCACGATCGTGACAGTCCAAGGAATATAGGATAGAACCTCGATACGACGGGACGTCACGGAGATGAAACGATCGGGACAGCAAGGTCGTCACGATCGTGACCCATGATCAGAAAGTAGACGATCTTGACCTCCTCGACACGTTTGACCAGTCAAGGTGGTCCCAAGGACGAGCCGAGCACGCGTGAATGTCACCGCGTCACGATCGTGACACTACCCGTCACGATCGTGACGTCCCCAAAGTCAGCACCTATATAAGAAAAGGTGACCTAGGGATCCTACACACCTAACTTTATTCAAATCAGCAGCCACTCCACTTTCTCTCCTCCAGCACTATTCCATTGAAGAAGAAGAAGAAGAAGAAGAAAAAGAAGGAGAACCCACTTGGAGTCTTGGAGGATGCTAGTGAAGGAGCCAAACACCATTTCAAGAGCATCATTGCAAGAGGAACAAGGAAATTGCAAGAGAAGCAAGGAGCAAATCTTCATGTTTAAACCCACCATGAGTTTTAGTTTGTATCTCTTGACTCTTGATAATTTTCTCTTTACATTTGACTTGAGCACCATGGTTTTAGGCTAAACTCTCAAAACCATGGGTGCTAGACATGATTTGCATTGTTGACTATGTTTTAGAGTAAATATTTATGCTATTTAAGGTTTTAAACTTGTGAATCTACTTTTTTGAATGCTCGGTGATGATTATGCATGTCTATTACCAAAATTATTGATGATTAATTGAAGATTTATTTCCAAATTGAATGAGCATTTAATGTAGATATTTAAGTAGGACATAAATTACAAGTCAACCATCAACTATTTGTTACCAAAATTATTGATTAATTGAAGATTTATTTCCAAATTAAATGAGCATTTACCGCAGATATTTAAGTAGGACATAATTTACAAGTCAACCAAGCTAATAGACGATTATGATCTCAATAATATGAATCAGATTTAACATAAGTGATACAGTACAAACCATCATGTTATACATGATACATCGACGTGTTATACATGAACAGAAAGACAGGTTCAAACTTGATTAATCTAAAGCTTGCCCGAAGGTCAAGCACCTACAAAAACATTAGAAACACATAAAATGAGTAAAAAACATGCAACAACGGTGGTCAGCCATTGTCATCCTCGTCGGCATCCTCTTATGAACCTCAGATTTGTTGTACATGAAAGAAAAAACTTTAGATCGGATCAAAACCGGCTAAAAAAAAACAAATCAGAAATCAATAACAACATAATCGACAACAGATCTAACATGAAATAGCGCTACTTAGATCGGATCAAAATCGGCTTCAATGAAAAAACAACAAATCGAGACTACAAAACAACGAAATCAACAGAAGATGAAACAGAAAATTGGGCTACTTACCGATAATTCTCAGCCGAATCGACAACAAATCACACGCCTCGCCGTCTCTGAATCGAAGCCAAAATCGCTTTGCAGTAAGTCAAACGTCGCACGCGTTGTTTTGAGAAGCCAAACCCTCGAAATATGAGAAGCCAAACCGTCGAAATGGGGTATTAGGTCTGCTAAGTGAAAAGACCCCAATACCCCCATTTAAACGTCTGTCTCTGTTAAGTGGGGAGACTCTCCATCCGCGCCAGGTGTCACCATCTCCTCTCTTGCGCGTCAATCCTACAATTGGTATAAAGTTTGGACGTTTGGACAATTTTTTGAGGTTTGTACTTGATTTCTGCTCTATATATGTATATGTCACGTACATTCTCTTTGAGAGAACTCCTATTGTTTATATTGTTTATGAATTTTTATTTTTTCTATTTCACATTAGTTCTAATTCTAGTTTTCTGAATTTGCACTAAATTTAATTTTGATTTAAAATAGTAAATTATAATGATCATAAAAAAAAATTAATATTAGTTATGATTTTGTTGGATTACAATTCTTTTTGTAAACTAATTTGAATGACTAATGATAATAAAAACAAATTTATTATTAATTGAAATTAATAAATTATAATAACAAACAAATTAAACATTGATTAGGAATTTATGATTTAAATAATTTGTTTTGTTTTGAATAAATGATTTAAATGATTTTTTAATAATTTTTTTAGTAAATTCAAATTTAATTTAAAAATCCATAAATTAAAATAATAATAACAAACATAATTAATAATAATTAGTATTTTGTTGGATTACCATTCTTTTCTTAAACTAATTTGAATACCTAATGATAATAACACACAAATTTATTTTAATTAAAATTATAATAACAAACAAATTTAACATTAATTAGGATTTTGTTGGATTACAATTATTTTCCTAAACTAATTTTAATATCTAATGATAATAACAAAACAATTTTAATATAATTTAAAATGACAACAACAAACAAATTTAATATTAATTAGGATTCGTTGGATTGCACATTTTTTTCCTAAACTAATTTGAATACTTAATAAACAAATTTAATATTAAACAAAATTTTGTTGGACTACAATTCTTTCCATAACTAATTTCAATACTTGTTGATAATTACATATCTCTATTAATTAAAGATACGATTTTTTAATAAAATAAAATGAACTATGTTTTTATATCTCTTAGTCAATAGATTCCGATTAATTTTTTGATGTGTTTGATTATACGATATAATCCACCATGTTAATTTTTAGGGAATAAATGATGGAAGTTCATCTACACGACACTCTTCATGTCACAATCTATGACCAAAAGGTAGAAAACTGTGTTTTCTCTTCATGTGACCTTTTTCAGCTCCAGTTTTTTGTTTTGATTATTTCATAAGATATTACAAATAGCACCGCGCATTGCGAGGTGCCACACCTAGTATGCCATTAATGACAGAATTTGAATGAGTTAACATGAATTTGAATGAATTAATGAGAAAGAGAGAAATAATGTTTGAATGAATTAATGAAATATGCATGAAAGGTTGTATTAATGACTTAATGGCAGAATTAATGAATTTGTATGAATTAATGAGATGGAGAGAAAAAATGTTTAATGTCATGAATTTGAAATTTTGACGGTGTTAACTTCAAACTAAAAAAAAATATAGTCATCGGAGAAAAGAAAACTCTCAATGCTCTTATAGCACCAAGCATCGTGGGGTGCTACACCTATGACCAAGGTCTAAAATTGCGTTATCTCTTCATGTAACCTTTTTAGCTCTAATTTTTTGGTTTTGATTATTTCATAAGATATTACCAATAGCATTGCGCACCGTGGGGTGCTACTCCTATTATGCATTAATGACAAAATTCAAATGAATTAATATGAATTTGAATGAACTAATAAGAATGAGAGAGAAATTGTGAATGAATGAATGAAATATGCATCAATGAATTAATGGCAGAATTAATCAATTTGAATGAATTAATGAGAAGGAGAATGAAATATTTAATGACATGAATTTGAAGATTTAAATGATAATTAAATGTAATTTGGTTATTTTGCGATGAAAACCGACGGTATTAACTTCAAACTAACAAAAAAATGTAGTTATTTGAGAAAAAAAATTCTTAACGCACTATAGCAAAAAAAGAGTCAACTGTAGGTAATTGAAAAAACGACAGGTCAACTGCACCTAAGTGAGATTATCCCTAATTTTTATTTTTTGCAATTGTAGCTTTAATGTCACAGTGAAAATTTGACACACACCTCTTTTACGTGAAGTAAAAAGTAATAGCTAATGTAATTGAATTAATCATAATCATATGTACTCAACCGCATGTTCCTTATAAATGCTCTTCCTCTTTGCCTACACTCCTATTATTCACTTAAAATGGCTTCTTGAACACCCGTGAAGCTCGTCCTCGTCTTTATGGTGCTTACCGTCCACCATACTCATGCACGCCACCTCCTCCACAAAACACTTCAAGAGTTTGGTGCTGATCATGGCCTAAGCAAGGACATGACAAAGTTCAGTGATCACCAAGACCACTACAACAGTAACAACTAGGTTGCACCAAATGTAAAAGACAACAAAGGTGCCATGTCATAACCCAATCAAACTCCAATTCCTTAAATTTCAGTCCTACCTGGCGGTGGGGGCATTATTGAAATTTCAAGTTTACACGGTCGGAGAAAATCCCTACCTTTCCAATTCTTAGAATTACCCCTAGGGTTCCCGACCTGCCAATTTCCGAAATTACTCCTAGGGCTCCCGCCCTGCCAATTCTAGGAATTACTCCTGGGGTTCCAACCCTACCGATTCCTAGCACTACCCCGGGAGTTCCAGCCCTGTGGATTCCTGGAATTACTCCAAGGGATCCGATTTTAGGAATTACTCCTAGGGCTCCCGCCCTGCCAATACTAGGAATTACTCCTGGGGTTCCAACTCTACCGATTCCTAGCACTACCCCGGGAGTTCCAGCCCTGTGGATTCCTGGAATTACTCCAAGGGATCCCGCTCTGCAAATTCTGGAAATTACCTATGAGGTTCCAGCCTTGCTAATTTCGGGAATTACCCTATGAGTTCCAGCCCTGCCGATTCTCGGAATTATCCTGGGAGTTCTCGCCCTGCCAATTACAACTTTACTCATTCCTCCTTTCCCCTTCCTCACACCACCTCTAATGGGATGGAGAAAAATGGGTCTAATTTTTTTAATTAGCATGTTAGTTAATAAAGTGAGTTTCTGTCTTCTTATGTTATATCATTTTTGTGTACTCTGTGTTACCTAGTTTGTCATGTTAAGAAGAGTCTCAGGTCTACTTCTTGTTTTGTGTCAGTGTGGTGTAAATGTTAAGAAATACCATGTACTTGTGTTTATTTTAAATATATGAATATATATCTAACTTTCTCCCCTAGCTTCTTTCTTTGTTCCTATTATTTGAATGAAAAAGAACACTAAGTATGACTGCAAATGCGACTCGGCCAACCCAACGTCATCTCCAAAAATTTCAAAGTGAAGATGGAATTTAAATTGTCGTTTACTGGAGCCCCATAACTTAGCTAGCCACTTTTGTTGGAAGTGATCAGTTTTTGGGCCAGCAAAAATTTCAGGATTTGATGATTTATTTTGATCGTAAAGTGATGGTAATAGAAATAATGCTTGAATCTTTTGGTCACTTTCAATATGGCCATAAGCTCCTTTTCATATATTGACAATTCATTATTCTTTGGTCGGAGAGTTGTGCTCAAGTATGCAATTGGTAAGCCATCTTTCATGAGGACCGCACGCGCTCCTATTTTGCACGCATCCGTCTCCAATACGAGGGAAATAGTTAATTATTGCAGCTTAAAGATCAGAGCCTCTGTAAGCTACTGTTAGTGTCTTCCATTATGTATAAACCCCCGATCTCTTTCCTAAATCAGCATTTTGATTCTTAGTTTATATTTTGGCCACCTCCAATTCTGTATGAGCAATTTTCTCTGCACCATCCTGTGATATCTTCATTGAGATGGTCTATTGCTAATCAAGAAGGAACGAACTAGAGAGAGAAGAGGTCGGCTAGAGTTTTTATTATGTGCTTTTTTGGACTTAGCTAGCATAGGGTTTGAATATTTATAGCCAAAAGGATCCGAAACCTAAAGAAAATAGGTATGAAAGACTTACCAATTTTATTTTCTTGGGGAATAAGTAAAATTCTTCTTAGTTTCCAAATTTTCTACAGCATCCGGGTCGCTCACGTCGTGCGGGCGCACACAAGTTCAAGCCTGTGACCCTCTCTTCGGCCCAACTATTTACACCCCTTGTGCGCGAGAAAGAGCCTTACCTCTAAACTTTCTTACAAGTCTATGGGAACATGATACTATATATATATATATATATATCTTGTGACAAGCTAGTAATCTTTACATGCGTGACTTTTATAAAAACATTAGAGGTGCACAACTTTTTGAGAAGCATTACAACTCAATTTCTCAACAAAATCATTACAACCGGTCATCTTTGAGGCTCAATTTTGCATTCATCTCTTGTCCGTTTAGAGCTTGTAATAGTATACTGTCAGAAAGATCTCATATCCTAGATTATGAAAACGTGTTTCACATTAATCTAGGTTGAGTTTTAGCGTTTCAAAGTCATACCTCAGATTGACCCAATCATAAGTTAAAACATATTTTAACTTTGTCAATTTAGACACTTTTGTCCAACATCTCTCCTCTTTGGCATTATTACTAAGCATAAGTGACAAGCCGTTACATGATTTTCCATTAGCCTCCACGATGCTTAAATTCTCCTTAACAATGTAATTCTCCATTATACACCCCAAAGAAAATTAAACAACGCAACTTATTAATAAGGTAGATAAAAGTTCCAGACAGACAACATTTAGAGAACCATCTTTCATAAATAAAAACTTATTAATCATGCAAATCTAATTAAGAAAAAAAACTCTAAGAACATAAATTAATAAAAGAAAATGGGATAAAAATATAATAATATTAAAGCTCGAATAAATATTTGGGATAATCTCAGCTAGCTACAACTAGTTTGACGTCATTCTCACATAACTACACTTAACATATTTTTTCTTTTGAAAATCACGCTGACTTTGGATATTCTCCCTTAGCTATATTCCGTTAGATTTTCAGGTAATTTTCATTGTAAAATGACCAAACTACCCCTATTTGACTTTCAAATTTTTCAAAAACATGTCATTGATATCATTTGTTCCCTCTCTCACCTCTGTCCATTTTCTTACGAAACTTTGAAATCAAAGAGGTAAGTTCCAAAAAAGAAGAGTTCACATAGTTTCTTAAGAAAATGGACAGAGGTGAGAGAGTGAGCAAATAAGACCAATGACATGTTTTGGAAAATTTGAAAGTCAAATAGGGGTAGTTTGGTCATTTTACAGTGAAAATTAACTGAAAATCTAACGAAATGTAGGTAGGTGAGAATATCCAAAGTCAGCATGCTTTTCAGAAGAAAAAATATGTTAGGTGTAGTTATGTGATAATGGTGTCAAACTAACTGTAGCTAGCTGAAATTATCCCTAAATATTTTGTTCTTGTTTGTGGAAGAGAATAAAAATTACTACCAAATTACAACAGAAAATTAAGTGAGAGCTGAAGTTTAACCTGCAATTTCTAAACATAAATTGGACCAAATTCCTCAAACCAAATATCCAACCCTGGAAGGAAAGAAAGAGGTAAACATGGAGTCGAGAAGACTCGTAGAGGATGATGATGTTTCTGCAGCTAAAGGATTGGCTCCTCAATCTCTGGCAATTAACGGTTAAAAAAGAGACCCAGTGAATGACCCCATGCGACCATTTAATTCTACTCCGGTTCTTCAGTACGGTTCTACCTGTTAGACTCGATTAGTTTTCAATATTGAACTCAATTTGTGGGCAAAATATTAAATTCGTAATTATAAAAGATATTGTGGAAAATCGAATGTTAATATTAAATTACTATAGTCCAATTAAAATATAAAGTTTGTAAACTATAAGAAAAATGTCATATTATGCGAACTGATTCGATTCTAAACTAATTAACTGTGGTTTTTATGCTATTGAAATCGGAACCGAACCGAATTAATGAATTCTCTAAAATTAGAATTAAAATGAATCTATTACTCACGGTTCTCAATTTTTTTAATTACGATTCAGATTCCAAGTCTGAAATGGCCACCATAAAAATAACAGTTCATTTTTATTACTACCATTATAAATATAATTAGTTTAGTCTTAATTCTTTTTAATAATTTGATTTATTTACTGACTTATATTACCATGTTATTTTATCCATCAAAAGAGTTTTTGTTTCAACATATCGATTATTTTAAACTATTAAATTTTAAGTAGTAAATGAATTTTATTCACTAATAACTTTATATGTATCTCTTTAATTATCAATATCTTAAATAATATATTTCTCTCTCAAGTGACATGGTCTCGCCTCTTTGTGGTGGTTACTGAAAGTTATTTGGGCAGTTTCGTGCGAGTTTGACCCGAATGTTTTGGGTTTTTATCAACCAACAAGTACTGGCCAGTTGCAGGTTTCAATATCTCGGATGGAGAATTTTCGCGAAATATGGCAGATCTTCACCGACATCGGAGAGGAGAAGGTGGGGTTCGTCTTGTACGACCTCGTGGAATGCGTTCTACCAGTGGTCACTGGCGACGACTCGGGGAGAGAGATTTTGGATAGCAGATTCTGATCCTGGTCATATTTTTTTCCTGCTTTCAATCTCTGTTTGATTACTCGAACTAGGAGGGATCATGTATTCTTTGGCATCTCTAGGTAGATTTTGTAAGCATACCGAATTTGGGGGCCTCGGACTCCTCAGACTCCAATATGCCTTCGCGAAGTTTGGGCCTTTTGGGAACTAGATGGATCGTGGCTCTTGATCCGGTGAAAGGAATGTGGGGGATCTTCTTGTGTCGCAGGGTTTCTCCGGCCAAAATGCCTCTTTAAATCCTAATGTTCACCTGCATAGAGTGATTTGCCCTCTCCCAAGAGTTTTTAGGCCCAACCCACAATCATAAAAATGCAAATGCACATGATCCTAGCTACACTTGATCCACTATATGCACACTAAAGATATAGACACTACGGAAAAGGAAATATATCATATCTTATCTATTCTTAACTGTCCAAGTCTTTGTCGCACTCGCAAGATACCTTAATGTGACGAATGTATTGCACATTCATCACAATTGTCCATAACCCTTCCCTCTCTAAGTTTGCAACCCTTATCTTGCACACACACACACATATATATATATATGACGGGAGCTTTAATCTCCCTCATGAAAACCCTTCTCCTGTACATATATGTGACGGATGCTTTAGTCTACGTAGCGAAAGGGTCCTTGTCAAACTTGTTGCCTTTTCAACGCATCTATCACGACAAATATATATATCTTCGTTGCATAAACTTTGTTTTGTTGACTTTCCAATGTGTTATGTTATGTGCAACTTTAGCAACTGAACGGTATATCTCCCGAATGGTAAAGAGTTTATGCGACATGGCAAAACTACTTCACAAAAAGACTTCTTTAGGCCATTTTTGGCCTATCGAAGCAAATCTTGCAAGTTTTGTGAATGTATTTCATATAAACAATGAGAAAGTGAAACAAACAATAAAGTAATTGTCCAATAATCATGACTGTATCATCGTTTCGGATGATCTATACAAAGAAAATATTGAAAATGTAGCATTACATTAATTCGACCATCACAATTCAGCCATGTTACTGTACAAGTGCCAAACATGCACGGAGGAGACCTACACAAATACTTTGGCAATTGGTGGTGCATTCTGTAGCTGGTCTTCATTTTCTTTTCTTCTTCTTCTTGCATGGCATTGCTATGTGTGCCCATTTAATAAGGTTTAAATGGCCGAGTAATTAATTGTACAGACCATTGCCAGCAATAACTTAATTGACACTTCCAAGTCCACGCACATGCATCTATGTGTAGCCTTCTCTTCCCTTCTTAATTATTTCTCATCCTCTCTAATTTGTGGTTTTTCTCTCGATCTGGTCATGAATAAGATTGTGGTTTTTGAGCCATGTCTCGCGCTCAAATATGAATAATAAGAAATTTGGGCACAGAAAACAAAATCAAGGCGCTAGAGACATTTTTGCTCCCAATTAATGTTGAACACTTCAAATGAACTCGAATTATATTTAAAGTAATTAGGGAACAAATCAAATACAAACCATGGCAGAAATATAAACCGTTCAAACCAGTAGAACTTGAGTGTAAACTGGTAGAACGTGAAGGACCCGGTAGAATCACGAAAATGATCGTGGTAGATATTTACTACCACTTAAGCGATTCATCGTTTGGTAGAAGTTCGGACGTTTTACCAAGTTTTTATTGAAATACATCATAAACATATATAAGACAGGATAAATCATAAACATTTACTTGAATTATCCGTTATTTGTTTTCGTGTAATATGCTCTTTTCTTTTGCGAGGGGCATTATTTGCATGAGGCTTCTTATTTGGTGGCACAAGAAACTCTTGGATTGTACGTCTTGTAACATGACACATATTTGTCATAGATTGTATAAAATGTATTGAACAATAAAACTAAAAGATATACATGGGTTACAGTTTAGGACTAAACATATATCACGTGAAAACAAACATATAGCATCGAAGACTGATTAATATAGTTCCATATTTATTATGAAGTATTGACTTTTATAGATTTATGAAGAGTTGGCACCAACCCTTTTTCATGCCGCTTCAAAATCACTCTAAAGTTGTGGCACATCCTGCTGTAGAGAAATGGCTAGGTGTTTCGATATTATCAATAGTACATTAATTTGTCATCAACATGCCATGTCCCTATATATACTCATTTCAACCCAAGAAGCAAGTACTTCACTACATATCTCTTCCCTTTCCTAGCCACTGTCTATTATCCTTTTACCACACAAACCATGGCTTCTTCAACCTCCATGAAAATCTTATTCACTCTAGGCTTCTTCATGGTGCTCACCATCAGTCTTGTCCACCAGAGCCATGCACGCGATCTGGTTAGCAAAACGACTGAACCACCCAAGGATCTTGGAGGTGATCATGTCCAAGACAACAATAAGGGCAAGGACAACACAAACAAGTTTGCAGCAAATGCAAAAGACAACCCGGGTGACAAGAAGGAAAACATGGGACAGCTTCATATCCCCTTCATTCCTATCGGTGGAGGGCTTCCTATTGGTGGAGGGATCCCTGGCATTCCTGGACTTCCGATTGGCGGCGGCCTCCCTGGCATAGGCGGGAGCATTCCAGGCCTTCCTATTGGTGGTGGCCTCCCTGGCATAGGCTGGAGCATTCCAAGCCTTCCGATTGGCGGAGGCCTCCCTGGCATAGGTGGGAGCATTCCTATTGGTGGCGGCCTCCCTGGCCTTCCTATCGGTGGGGGTATCCCTGGCATTCCCGGGATTCCTAGCATTCCTATTGGGGGAGGCATTCCTGGCCTTCCTATTGGTGGGGGGCTCCCTGGGATTCCAGCCCTTCCAATTCCAAGCTTTCCGATTGGTGGGGGAATTCCTGGCCTGCCAATTCCAAGCATTCCGATTGGTGGAGGTCTTCCAGGGATGCCTGGCAGCAGTGGGGGAAGTGATATAGTTCCAATTCCAGGGGTTCCTAGTGGTGGTGGTGCTTCTGGTGGTGGGGGTACTCCTGGAAGTCCTACTATTCCAATCGGTGGGGGTGCTTCTGGTAGTGGGGGTACTCCTGGAAGTCCATACCCAGGAGGACCAGGGCTTATTCCAGGAGTTCCTACAGTTCCCATAACGCCCGCGCCACCTACTATCTATGGTATCCCACCTCCTCCTGCATAAACAAAATGTCTTTTAAGTTTCTACACAGCTTAATAGTAAATTTCCATATATACTGTAAGCTTCTCTCTTTGTTTTCGTCAAGTAGATCTATGTACTTTTTCGTGCTGTAGTTTGTGGTCGATCGATGACCTTGTGTACTCTCTTTGTAGTTTCTCATGTTAAATGATAGGTCGTGTTCTTGTATTTTTGTCTTGAATAAATGTGTAGATGCATTTTATTTTCAAGAGACTTATTGTTGACGGTTTGTGAAAAGAGGCTGAAACATGCAAGTCTACTCTATACCTAGTATGAGGAATGTGAGAGCAGTGGTGGATCTGGAAGTTTTTCTAAGGGAAGCAAAATTTCTTAATAAAAATTTAATTTTATTAATAACATAATTAATTAAAAATTTTCGTTTAGATAAAAAAATAATTATTAAATACATATAATACAAACTAATTCGAGCTTGATTATTTATTTTAGTTGAGTTCAAAACATTTAATTACTAAAACTTTAATCATTAATAACATAATTAATCAAAAAAATTATTTTATATGATAAAATAATTTCTAAATGCATATAACTAAAACTAATTCGAGCTTGATTATTTATTTTCAGTTGAGTTCGAATTTAACTTCCATGTGTAAAATAATTTCATGCCTAAATTTTCTTAAAAATAGAATAAAAATATTACTGGAATTTTGTTTGAAGGACATCATTATGGTGCCCCATAAGCAAAAATGTGTTGCCCTTAGTAAGGGCATGGCAATATACTTAACATTAACGACGCGAACCATAACACATTGACTTTGATTAAGGGCAACGCTTATTGTACGCGGCCATAATAGTGGGAACACACACACATTGGTGTGTGCGCTGCCCATGTCATGGCATTATACATATCAGGTGTGCTACCAAATAATGGCAGTGCACACCGGTGTGGTGGGTTGTTTTGAAGGCAATATGTATTTTAAAAAATTATAGGATTCAATATATTTAATAAGAAATAGAAAAATTATTATTCGTTTTCTTTAATTTATTGTTGCTCTGTGCATTTAGAAGAGAAGAAATCTGCTACAAACCAAATCCGGGTGTCCAAACGTCCGAACTGTAGAATGTGTAGTGAAATGTTGTAGCTATATGTAGAACGTGTAGTGTAAAGTTGTAGAACGTGATGGACCTGCGCAAAATTGAAGAACCCTATAGAACATGTAGTGCAAAGTTGTAGAATGTGATGGACCTGTAGAACCCTTAATGTGCGCTGTAGAACCTCGCTCCCACGTGTCGCACGCTGAGACAACGCGCGTCAAGATCCGCACTGATCCAACGACTATAGAACGTTCGGACGTTTTACAGCCGTTTGTAGCCGAAAGTGCCCCCATTCAGAATAGAAGGGGGGAGGAGGCACATAAGGGTTACCGAGCGACTGAAAAAATACTCAGAGATAATTAGTCGTTTTCTTCAATTTCTTCTTGCTTCGTGCATTCTCCTTTTCCTAAATTTGACTTCGCGCCCCAAGCTCTGTAATTTAACACTATTGTATGTGTGTCTGATGGTCTCTGATGGACTGATGAGGCTTTGGTGCCCTCTGAGTGTAACTCTCTAATCCCTAGGTATATGTGCATAGCATGAAAATGAAATATGAAATTCCTACACATATATGAAGTCAAATAGAAATGTTTACATGATTCATCTCATTATTAGAAGGGAAATGACAATAATTAGAGTTCAAGAAATTGAAAATTCCAGATATGTTGTGAAAAGTGTTAAATGTGAGGTTAAAATAAAACCAAACACTAATTATCTAAGCAAGACTTTAAAGTAAAAGAGAGAGATAATAATTAATAAAGATGGAGATGAGAAATTACAAAGAAAATGGGAGAGTGATATTGCTCTCGGATGAAGAATTTTTTGGTCATTGAATCAAGAGTCTTACATCCCTATTTATCGCCAAAATGACATTCAATGCTTGGACAAATCCATACACTATCAATCCCCAAAAATAAGGGCATGACTTGCCTATGAATTGATAAGGCAAAGGTAGAGGTATGATGGTGGTGGCCACCATTATTTTATCACACTCCTCCTTGGACACCACCATTCATAAATAATTATGTAAGCGGTGTTGGACGTGGTTAATAGTTTCCTCGTTAAAAACCTTTTCAGGAAAATCCAGTGAGACAAAACCTGAATAAGGGAAAAAGAGTGCAACGCACAATCCAGAGTATGATCATCTTCATATTCTTGCTCCCCCTGATTGATGCTCCCCTTGATGACCGACAAAGTTACTTAGGTTGCTTGCTTGGTCGATGTATGCCGATTCGCCACACTAACTTCTCAAAGGTGGATGTCGGTAAACTTTTAGTGAACAAATCTGCAAGATTTTCTCTAGA
>JAYMTP010004816.1:0-14318 GCA_036897365.1 Geranium brycei
AAGTCGCCTCCTGACCACCCCAGATGGACAAAAGCGTAGCAACCGAAGGGTTCTTGCCCCTGACAATGGTGTTGAAGCTCGAGAAATATTGCTCGCTGGAGGAAGGGATCGAGAGCTGGTAGCTGGAAGAGTTGACATCAGCGAAAGCGCAGATAAGGTGAGTGAACAAGGCAGAGTTTGTGTCTGGGATCGGGGACTCGCTGTCTACATACCAATAACCAGCCTTTATCCACGATGATCCTGCATCAGAACGCTGAATATCCATATCAAGAAACACGATGAAGAACCAAAACACAGAAACGATCCTGGATGATACTGCCATAAGCCCGCTAATGGCCCAGTGTTGCTGATCTCAGATGGAATATATGTAAATAATCAGGAAAAAAATGCTTTCATACCAAAAAATGTCAGTATGGAAGTCATAAAAAATGATGGAGGGCAACCAACGACAACTCAAAACATTATCCTGGGCCCATCCCCGTTTCCTCAACATCAAACCCTCTGTGCTCAAGTAGTTGAGAAATCAAAATTAGCGACAGAAACACCAAAACCGACATCCTTATAGGGACCCTTTTGGCTCCTTGTTTCTTGTTTTCTACTGCTCATGCTTGACTAAATCTCTCCTCACAAATATGGAGAAACAAAGAGCGCCTTCTAGAGACCACAACACTATCTGTACTAAATAAACCAACACGTTACAGTTAGCAAATTAGCCATCAGCCATGGTCATCACTAGGAATCTGTCGAAAGAGACGCCAAATACGATCTCTACACAAACCAACAAATTGTGGTTATTGGTCGCCATCGGGTAGTCAAAATCAGATGTTGTTTTTGATTTGTCCCTGATTTGGGTCTTGGGCAAGGTTCAGTGCATTCCCATTAACAACAATTCCTTACTGATATACCCAGTTTGTTTATTTCAACCAGCTTCCATATTGAGGAGGAAAAGTCATAGAAAGATCACTTTTTGTCCTACCATTTCAACACTCTCAATACCAATACCAAATGCCAAATACCAATGCTTTATGAGTTTTGAGTCTTTCATAATAATATAAAATTCACTGTTCTGGAGAAGACAAAAAGAGGAGAAAAATCAACACCCACCAAACATTTCAACCAATATTCAATACCCAGTTCCATTTTGCCCTAAATTCATAGTCAAGTAGTTAAAGGAACCATTTTTATTGTGGCTTTCAAGTAAGATACAAACCCTAAGCATGTGAGAGCAATAAATATTTGGATTTCCCCCAAATTCCATGTTCTCAGGTTCAGCATAATCAAATGAACTGAACATAAAATAAGAACTGAGAAGAAAAATTGTAGGGGCTTACCAAAGAGGGGGCTCATGAAAGCTAGGACTCTGGTTGTTGAGTGAGATTTTCATTTTCTTGTATTCAATTTTCTCGGGAACCAAACACTAGTTGAGTTTGAGTTTCTTATTCTGCGCCTGGTCTTGAGTTTGTGACAGCATAGCATGATCATTGGAAGCTACCTAGACGCCTCAATTTTCAAACATCTGTCATATGGTAATAAATATATGTGAGATCAGGACAAGAAACCTTATTGGGAACTTCAATGTGACATAGAACCTTAATCATGTTACATAATTCATTCATTTGTATCGTCATTGGAGCAACTACGTAAGAAGTTGTAATATGCCATCATTTAAAAAATATTTTAATCCCATTTAAATTAATTTAAGGTTGTAAGTGGATCAAGATTTAATATCCTATCACAATTTAATAATATGTATCTACAACACACAATTCAATAATCATATATGTTAGTCCACGTGGTCCACCTATTTAATTTTCTAATAAATACAATATCCGTTAAATTGATCCTTTAGGTGAGTATTAAACTTTTAGAAAAGATAAATCACTATACTTTTCAATAATCATTATGAAATTGAACAGGGTCGACTCGCCCATAAGACAAGTAAAACAATTACTTTAAGTCTACCGAAGAAACATGATCTAAATATGATATAAAATACTCCAAATTCAAATATTTTAGTCTATTTTGAAAATCAATACCCAAATAATACTATATTAATCATTTTTGTTTTAGATCTCAAGAACCATTGAGCCAGCTTTGAAATTGAGAGCATATTGTTATTGTTTCAAACATGATTAATATTAAAACTTTTTGTTTTTTGTGGACATGAGTGACAAAAAATTTCAAACCTAACAGATACTAGGGAAGTACCCCACTCGTCTAGATAAAGAGCAATAATAGCTAAATTTGATATGTTGACATCCCTATTAATATGCAAAATATTTTGAACTTGACGCGGATTAGTGAGATCTTTTGTACTCAAATCTTCCCACAATCTCAATAGATAAAAGGAAAGTATTGTGATTTTCTTGAATAATTAAATTTAACTGGTATAGTTCATAATTATTATTTGTGATGAAATGATGAATTATTTTGAAAATTTAATGAATGTATGTGTATTTTATGTAAGAAATGTGACTTGATAAAAAAAGCACATACATCTACATTATTGTTGAGAATTCAATAACACAAAAAATTATGTATCTTATTCTCAATTTCTAATTTCGAGTTGATTAAGACATCGATCTTTGTGTCCTTTTTCCGTCGAATATTATAAAAATCAATAAATTAACTAACATCAATTATATGGTATTTTGTTGGAGGCCACACAAATTGATCACCTTACACTAATTATAAAAAAAATTCCAAATAAATTATTCCTAGAAAATGGGGTTGCCACCGATGTGTCCGAGGAACACGACCATACAGTCAACCCGACAACCAAATCTGACGGTCAAGATTCGTCCGACACCTTCCTCGTACCCATCGAATATTTAAGGTAATAGAGGAGCCGAAAAACTCTAGGCTTCTTCAGACACCTGGGAAAATTAAGCCATCTCTTGTTTAGAGAGACCCAGCTGGTCATCAAGTGTTCATGAGAGAAGAGGCCGATCCATAGAAATTTAAAAAAAAAAGTAGAAAAAAAATCATAGTTGCTCCAAACAAAATATACACTAAGAAGGAGAGAGGAGACCCTGATTTGGTTCTCCGTCTCCTTCTTCTTCCTCTATCAATATTTACTTATCACCCACAAACACAAAACCACAAAAACCTTCTTAATTTTTCCTTTTCTTTTGTATTATAGTAGTAATTGCAATTGTAATTTTGATTTTAGTTTGTATCTTCCTTGTTGGGTTGGTGTCTTATCATGGCCTCAATCTCCCTAGTGGAGATCAACAACAAGAATGTCGATCTGGTAATTAACATTTCTTTTTTCAAACATGTCTGAAAATATGCGAGTTTAACGTGCTATCAGAATTTGTCCATTTTCACGCACATAATTTGCATTAAATGTTTGTATGTATTAAGATATCTATCTGTCGCGCTGAGGTTTTAGTTGAACATGTCTTCAACGTGTTATCATGACTCGTACACTTGCATATAATTCACATTATTTGGATTCTCTCAATCTGTTCAAAACTTAGGAAAATATGTGAGAAATGTTTAGCCGTCACCACTTGATAAACGTCCAAGGTCTCAAATGTTAGCATGGAAATATATATATATTGTGAGTTTCTTTTAGGGACGTTGTCACTTATATATGCTAAATCTCTCTGGGTATTAGCTTATGAACCAGTTGGGTATGGTCATTCGTCACTTTCGAGTCGGTATTGACCATATACCCGAGTAGGCATTGGTCAATGTCATCAGTCGGGTATGGTCTGATATACCCAACTAACGTATATATATACCTCTTCATGTTAGGCGAGTATATCAGACCAAACCCGGGTTTTAATTATACGCACGTGACTGAAGTTGAGGAGAAATGATTTGACATATATTGTAGGAGAAGGCACCGGTGGAGGAGGTGTTCAAGGTGTTGAAGAGCAGCGATCGGGGGCTGTCGACGGAAGAGGGAGGCAAGAGGCTGCAGGCGTTCGGGCCCAACAAGCTGGAGGAGAAGGACGAGTCCAAGGTTCTGAAGTTCCTAGGTTTCATGTGGAACCCACTCTCATGGGTCATGGAGGCCGCTGCCATAATGGCCATCGTCTTGGCCCACGGCGGAGGAAGGCCCTCCGACTGGCCCGACTTCGTCGGTATCACCCTCCTCCTCTTCATCAACGCCACCATCAGCTTCATCGAAGAGAACAACGCCGGTAACGCCGCCGCCGCTCTCATGGCCAGCCTCGCCCCCAAGACCAAGGTATTTATTTATTGAGAAACAGTCATATATTATCACATTTTTTCAAGACAGTCATGTATATTTTGTTAATAGAAAAAATTATTGTAAATTATGATGCTTTGTGCAAAATGACAAAAAATAACAAATCTTGCTCGTGATATTAAGAATTATATATATTTTAAAATAATTTTAAAAAGATAATTTAACTAAAAAATTAAATTATAATGTCGTAAAAGATATTTGCAAAATTTTTTAAAAGTATTTATTTTTACTTGACAAATAATTCTTAATGTTAAGGGTTATTATTTACTCATATTCGGAGCACATTTTTGTCATTAACAAAGTACACAATACTATCTTGAGAAAATGTGATAGTATATAATATATTTTTGAACCGATTCCTTAGTATCGTTTTATAGTCTTTAAAGAGTCTTAAGATTTAGCATGATATCTATTGGAAAGACAAATTATCTTAAACTCAGCAGCAACAACTCCTTAGATAAGACATTTTCTTGGAGGATTAGAACTAACAAGGATTCAGGATTGATTTCCAATCGCGATCGGGTCAATCAGGATTTCCTATTGTGTGCTCGATATATATTAATTATTTATAAACAATTTATTTTGAAAATTCCCAAAAATTAGATTTTTTCATATCCAATAAAAAATGAGCTGCGGTATTACACGTGAGCTGACTTATTACAAGCAAATGAGCTGCAGCAGCATACGTAATATATTTTAATCTCATTTTACTATATTGTGTTAAATTATCTTTTTAAACCAATATTGTGTCACTAAATTGTGTTAAATACTTGATTAAAAAAATTGTGTCAAATACATCAACGGCTACTATTTTTGTTATTGGTAGGTGTTGAGGGACGGTACGTGGGGCGAGGAAGATGCGGCGATTCTGGTGCCCGGAGACATCATCAGCATCAAGCTCGGCGACATCGTCCCCGCCGACGGTCGCCTCCTCGACGGCGACGCCCTCAAGATCGACCAGTCCGCTCTCACTGGCGAGTCCATGCCGGTGACCAAAAGCCCCGGCGAGGCCGTCTACTCCGGCTCCACCTGCAAGCAGGGCGAGATCGACGTCCTCGTCATCGCCACCGGCGTCAACACCTTCTTCGGCAAGGCCGCTCACCTCGTCGACTCCACCAACAACGTCGGCCACTTCCAACAGGTACTGGGTTTTGGGAATTCTTCATTTTTTCAGTTTTTCTCGCGATGCCCACAAGGTGTTCGACGTTTTGCCCCAAAGAGGTTTTGTTGAAGATTGTGGTTGAATTTTAGGTGCTGACATCGATTGGTAACTTCTGTATATGCTCGATTGGTGTGGGAGTGGTGATTGAGATTGTGGTGATGTTCCCAATCCAGAGGGTGCCTTATAGAGATGGTATTGATAACTTGTTGGTGCTTCTAATTGGAGGTATCCCGATTGCTATGCCTACGGTTTTGTCTGTGACTATGGCTATTGGTTCTCACGGTTTGGCCAAGCAAGGCGCCATTACAAAGAGAATGACGGCCATTGAAGAGATGGCTGGGATGGACGTCCTTTGCAGTGACAAAACCGGGACTTTGACCCTTAACAAGCTTACGGTGGACAAGAGCCTGGTTGAGGTGTGTGTAGCTGAATTCTGCGAGCGTGTTAAGGTTTTTGTGTATTGATTCAAAGGTGGGTTTTTTGTTAACTAGGTGTTCGTAGATGGGATGGATCGGGACACCCTTTTGCTGCACGCTGCTCGAGCTTCCAGGGTTGAAAACCAAGATGCCATAGATGCTTCAATGGTGGGGATGCTGAATAATCGGAAGCAGGCGAGAGCTGGGATCACTGAGGTGCATTTCTTGCCTTTCAACCCAGTGGAGAAGCGCACTGCTATTACATATTATGATGGTGATGGCAATTGGTTTAGGAGCAGCAAGGGTGCTCCTGAGCAGATAATTGAACTGTGTGACCTCAGGGGAGAGGAAAAGAAGAGGGCGCTTTCTGTCATTGAAAATTTTGCTGGGCGCGGTCTTCGATCTCTGGCAGTTGCTTGTCAGGTGAGTGTGCTTGTTTTTATGATGATCCGCTTATTCTCGTTGGAACTGAATTGGGCTATTGGATTTGCTTGCTGCTCTCTTTTGCAATTAGTCTATTCCAGAGAAAAACAAGGACTCTCCTGGAGATCCGTGGGTGTTTGTGGGTCTACTGCCTCTCTTTGATCCTCCAAGGCATGACAGTGCAGAAACAATCCGTCGCGCCATTGAATTGGGTGTCAGTGTTAAGATGATCACAGGTGACCAACTTGCCATTGGCATCGAGACTGGCCGCAGGCTTGGCATGGGTACCAACATGTACCCCTCAACCTCCCTTCTCAGCCAGGGTGATGACGAGTCAACTGCTGGCATTTCCATCGATGATCTCATCGAGCAGGCTGATGGCTTTGCTGGTGTTTTCCCAGGTAATGAAATTGCAGAGCAAAGGTAACTTGAAGAAGATATTACAATTTTTATTGATTCAACTGAAACCGTGATGTAGAGCACAAGTACGAGATTGTCAAGAGGCTGCAAGATAGGAAACACATAGTAGGAATGACTGGAGATGGTGTGAACGATGCTCCTGCGCTCAAGAAGGCTGACATAGGAATTGCAGTGGCGGATGCAACTGATGCAGCCAGAAGTGCATCGGACATTGTGCTGACAGAGCCAGGTCTAAGCGTGATCATCAGTGCTGTATTAACAAGCAGAGAAATCTTCCAGCGGATGAAGAACTACACCATCTATGCGGTGTCCATCACAATCCGCATAGTGCTTGGTTTCATGCTCCTTGTTCTTATCTTCAAATTCAACTTTTCACCTTTCATGGTCCTCATCATTGCTGTCCTGAACGATGGGACCATCATGACCATCTCTACTGACAATGTCAAGCCTTCCCCTCTTCCCGACTCGTGGAAGCTTGAAGAAATCTTCGTAACTGGAGTTGTCCTCGGAACCTACATGGCCCTCATATCAGTTCTCTTCTTCTGGCTTGCACAATCCGATTTCTTCTCAGTAAGTGAACCAAACCAAACTAGAAATTCAATGTTATGAAAACTACACTAACCCTTTTCGTTGCAATGCCAATTGATAGGATGCTTTTGGTGTGAGAGTGATAAGTGCGAGTCAAGAAGAGCTCACCGCAGCCCTCTACCTCCAAGTCAGTATAGTTAGCCAGGCACTCATCTTCGTAACCCGATCCCACGGTTGGTCCTTCATGGAGTGCCCAGGTAGCATGCTTTTCGGTGCCTTCCTCATAGCTCAACTGGTAAGTACATTCTTGCTCTTGTGCACCTCAAAACTCGCGTTATAAATGTTATAAACTCGCGTATCCATTTTTGTTCTTGCTTGATTGCTTCAGCTGGCTACACTGATTACCGTGTATGCAAGCTGGAACTTTGCTGGTATTCAAGGGATCGGGTGGGGATGGGCTTGCATCATCTGGGGATTCACCATTCTCACCTACATTCCTCTTGACATGCTCAAGTTCAGCATCCATTTCATCTTGTCCAGCAAGTAAAATCACAACACTGCATTATAGTTCTGCCATTGAAGAATGCTTTCACAACAAAGAAAGGTCACAGAAAGGAAAAGAGGGATGCTCAATGGTCTTCAGTCACCTGAAGCTGGTAGCAATGTGGAGTTGTCTCATATTATTAGGTAAAATCATCTTGATATTCAAAATTTCTCATATACTTTATAATCCATAAAATGTACTTATATCTAAAAGATGTTGATCATATCTTCACTTGGTAAACATTTTAGAACTTCCACCTATTACTGGTGTATTTAGATGGATAGACTTTTAATATTGAATCGAAGTTTGGTGGTCTTCAACTTGCACTTTCACAGTATTCTAAAACTCTTAATTCTTTAATCCGATTAATTTCGGTTAGTTCTCAACTAATCCCCATAAGACGTTCTCCACTAGACTAGCGCCCAGCGTTTTTAAAACATTCTTTCACACAAGCTAAAGTGCAGAGTTTCGCATATGTAAATCTCATTATGATCTACCTGTGAGAATGCGTGCTACAATCTTACATTTAGATGATTAGATGTGCAATTGTAACCACTTGACAAGCATCTTCAACCTTAAGCTATCACAGTTTATTTACCATACACACACACACACACATGCAGCTTATAAATATGTTGTGATTTATTGAACGCAATTGAAATCAATATGTTTAGTGATTAATGCAAGAGCGTTTGATCTGTGCAGGATTTACAGAGCTGGAAGAAGAATCTGTACATAAACTAAAGGGAAGCCATTGACACAGTAGCAGTATAGTGACAGAATCATCCATGCTCAACACTAACCTTTAAATACATGTAAATTAATAGGCATATAAAGGCAAAGGAAGGAGATGTTTTTATTAATTTTTTATATTTGGTTAACAAAGATTGTAGCATTAAATTAAATATTAGCTTCTTATTCATTCTTTACCTGTTCTGGTGCATATCTTGACCATATTCTTCTAATTTTACTATATATTAACAATAAACGGTAAAACTTAATTTAATTTTCTGTACTAAAATTTGAATTCAATAGCTCACTTAAGTGGAAGTGATCCCCTAGCAGGGCCCTTCGTGCTCAAGTATTTTGTCTCTTTATAAATAGTAACCTAACGAGTTTTGTGATTTTGGTTGAGTCTCGTCAAATACTCTAAAATCTAAATACTTCTACACAACTCCCTCATACTTTCTTTCGGGTCCTATAAAACTCACCCCTTGAAATACCTCAAATCAGGTTTATGAGTAGATTTAAACACAAAGTTATCTTACTCACTATCTCGCATGTTCCAATTAAATTGATTTACATAAGGGAGATGGTCGCATAAACACGTTCACAAATTTAACAAATAGTCTCTTTAACAAATTTAACAATGTGACGGATTGTTCCTAAACCTAATTTTCAAATCAAACGTGTTCAATACTCGAAAAATGTAACCCACAACAATTACTTCTAAAAAACTTAATTTCCATGAAAATCCTAATTATTCAAACTAAACCCTAACCCTAACCCTAACCAACATCCGAAACAATAAACCTATCATATCCCTTGTATCCTCGACAACCACCGCCGATTGATACAGAGAAGAACTCATCGAGCTTCAGTTCTTCGGTTTCATCGTGAATCGCCAAGAATCGCAACCATCGGTCTTCCAGATACGAGCGAAATTGTTTAGAATAAATGTAGACGTTTGTTAATTTTGTCATTTGAGAATAAATTTGACAAGGTTAACTAAACTGAACTAACAAAATAGTTAGAGCACCCTACATACCAAAACAAAAATTAAGTATGATTATGGAAAAAATTGTTGATAATTAAGTGTGGTAAAGAGTCATTTTGTCTGTTTTATGACCCTTGGAAATAAATGTTCCAACGAACCAGAATTTCCCGGCTTACATTTACCCGCCACATCCAACGGTAAGAATCGAGCCACGTCACCTCCCACATTCATTCCCGCCAAGGTCGGTTTCACCTATAAGTAGAGTGTTATCGAAACCCAAATCCCTAGAAACCCTCGTCTCTCTCACAGTCGCTCTCTCCGATCTCGATCGCTGCTCTCCAATGGCGTCCACGGAGCTCACTGACTATGAGCGCCAGAGGCTCGACAACATCCGCCGGAACAAAGAGGTTATGGCCGCTCTCAAGGTCCGCTCCAAAGCCACCGAGCTCTCCGCCGCCGCCAAGCGCCCACGGTACTCCCCAATCGCTCTCTCCACCATTTCCAGTTTGTAACCTAATTGATTCGTTCTTGTATGCGTTTCTGGGGCAGATTTGGTTCGAAATCGTATGCGGAGAAAAAACCCAAAACGGAGACGACGCCGGTTGTGATTCGGCGGTCTCTGCGCACGCGAGGAAAGCCTCCTCCGAAGGACGGTGGTGATGGTGTTGTTGTTGATGATTCGGGTGTTGAGACGGTGAAGAAGAAGCCATCGGTTAGAGATATGGGTCCTATCAGTATGGAGGATGTGTATCAAGGGGAGGGTTCTGCTAAAATGTTGTTTGAAGCTTTTATGGGTAATTGGAATAAAACAACATTGGGTGTAGAGAGTGGAGGGGAAATTGATGGAGATGGAAATTTCACGGCTTGTAATGATGATGTGGGTGATGGTGAAACTGGGAATACTGATGGGGATGGTTTGAAATTGGAGAATATGACATTGAAACCCAAGAATGTGGCCCGAGTTGTGCCCGGGAGGATAATGGCTGTGAAGTTCTTCCCTTGGGCTGAGAAGAGAATGATTGTGACTGGAAACAAGTTTGGGAACATTGGATTTTGGGATGTTGATTCTGGAGAGGAAGAGGACAGTGGGATATATCTGTACCAGCCACATTCCGGTCCTATTTCAGGGATTTCAATTCCCGGGTGCTCCTCATCAAAGGTATATTTTATGTACCCTTAAAGTAGTTTTTGGTTGGTTGGTTTTTGAAATACTGGATTATGTGTGGATACGTAGTTTGCTGTCTTAACATTCACCAAATACTCTGAAAGATAGATGCACATGCCATTGTAGTTTGAATTATGGGTTTGTATCTACCCCCTGAATGTGGCTTTGCTAATAGTATGTTATGTCAGAACCTTCTGCATATCTGGCGAGAGCTAAGGAACATATGTTTATAACTTTGAATTGGATCTACTATTTGATTAAGCAAAAACTGAGTGCTTATAGTATATGCCAGAACCTTTTCGTATCTGGTGAGGGCAAAGAAATATATGTTTGGAACTATGAATTGGATCTACTATTTGATTAAGCAAAAACTCGGTAGACGATTTTCTCAAGCCTTTTATGCACTTCTGAGTAGTGTGCTGTAAAATCACAAATAAGTTGGCTGTTTTGGTCTGGTGTTGCAGAAGTGCTTCTCTAATTTCAGGAATTATTTAAGGTGATGTTTTTTATTCTGAAAAGTAATTACTGTGCTTGGCAGTGGTTATGTTTCTTTGTTTTTTGTATGACATGTAAATAAAATACTAGATGTGGATTTTTGACTCGACAAAAGAACATGAGAATTGTTGAGAGGTGGTTCGATTTCTTAATTGTATGTGAGCTTTATGATGCTTTGAACTTTATAGTGCTTGTTGTAGATTTGGATTTTGTGCTCATTGTTGAAGCCAAGCCTGAATAAATGAATACATTTCTTCTCTTTTTTTATGGGCAGCACCGAGTCTGGTGTTTGTTGTAGTCAATTTTGAGTTTGTGTGCCTACTCTGAGTTTCTGACATAAGCGGACTCTTGATAAATGTGAACTGCAGATGTTTACCAGCTGCTATGATGGATTTATTAAAATGATGGATGCTGAGAAGGGGGTATTTGATATGTTATATTCAACTGATGATACCATCTATTCGCTTTCACAACGACCGGATGATATGAAGTGCTTGTATTTTGGCGAGGGACAAGGGGGATTGAATATTTGGGACGAGAGGAGTGGAAAGTCCGTAACTCAGTGGAGTTTGCATGATAGCAGAATTAACACTATAGATTTTAATATGCAAAACCCACACATAATGTCTACTAGTTCTTCAGATGGAACTGCTTGCATTTGGGATTTGAGAAGTGTCAATGCAGAAAAACCCATGAATTTGGCAACAGTTAACCATAAAAGGGCTGTGCACTCTGCATATTTCTCCCCTTCTGGGAAACGTCTTGCAACAACCAGGTATGAATATCTCAGATTTGCACATTTCATTTCATAGCTAATTTATTGTATCACTCAAATGAAATTTCATAGTCGATCGATATAAACTATTACATTGTCTGCATGAGAATGAATAGGGGTTCTGTGCAAAAGGTGTATTTTATGATGCATAGAAACTAGCAACTTGTGCTGTTGCCATTCTTCTTAATGTTGGTTGTAGAAAAACAAACCTTGCATTTGCCTTTAATCTCTTCAAAAGGATACAGCATTTGATCACAATGCGCAAGTGGAGAAAATCTTTTTTCTTTTTGGTTTGAATTGATTTCAGTTTTGCAGTGATTGACTTAAATATGCTTTTGCTCTGCACAGTTTGGATGATACCATCGGGATTCTCGGTGGAACCAATTTTGAACATTCGTCTATGATACCCCACGATAATAAAACAGGAAGATGGATTTCGTCTTTCAGGTACTGACTTTTTTTTGTTTCAATGCACATCAACCTTTTTTCGCACAAATCACTGCAACCTTGTATTCATTTAGACTATTCTGTTATTTCGTTGAGTAGAGCAATCTGGGGTTGGGATGATTCATACATCTTCGTGGGAAATATGAAGAGAGCAGTTGATGTCATCTCCCCAGGCCGAAGGAAAATGGTTTGGACATTGAAGAGCCCGGAGGTGTCTGCAATTCCATGCAGATTTGATATACATCCTTACAATGTTGGGACACTTGCAGCAGCAACAAGTGGGGGACAGATCTATATGTGGACAATAAAATAGGAAGTTTCAGGTTACTTGTGTGTATCGACTATTGAATCAAATTGTTGCAGCTTCTGCTTTTGTTAAGCAGTTCAATGTAATTGTTGCAAATTGCACTACTTGGTGTGTTTGAATCATGATTCAGGAAGTAATATAGTTTGAACAAATGTATTGAGCAGCAATTACCCAATATTCCCTTAAGAGAGTAGTTCAAGAAGATTTAATTCTTGGGAAATTGCAGATCTATAGTATGATAGATGATTATATTCTTGTAATACCAAAAATACCCTCAACGAGACTATTCAAACTCATAGTATGTGGAGGTGTGAACGAGCCGAATCGAGTCTCAATTTAACTGGACTCGTGAAAAAAAAATGTTTGGCATCTGCTTGCCTAATGTTATATAAATATTCACTGTAAATATAATATAAAGAAAAATATATATAACTTATTAAATATTAAACGAGTTTGTTTGAGATTAGACCGATTGGATTCAACTAATCTATTTTAATATAAATATTTATTGAAAAGTATATTAATACAAATATATATATATATATTTGATTAAATATTAAATAAGCGAGAGTTTATCGAGGGTTAAAGAGTCACTGAAATTTGAATATAGAATATTTAAGGAAAAACTGTTAAAGTCATTATAAATTTTATACTTTTTGCATGAAATGAAATTACTGTTAACTAACTTTTTTGTATAAAACGATAGTCAACTTTATTTTTAGAGAATCTTTGTTAATTTTATTTTTTATTAGTTATGAAATTACTAAAATCTCCTTTCAAATTTTTCAAATTTTTAAAGCGTACCATTAAATCTTTTTCTCCGACCAACTTATCGTTAGAGACGAAAGATACTGTATTCTCAGTTCCGGTGTCTCAATTTATTATTTTTCTACCAAGGAAGAAAAAAATACATTAAAAGTAATTTTTCCTTTGACAATGAAGATAAAATAATAGAGCGAAGAAAATACAAGAAATAAAAATATAATAAATTCTTTGAATTGTGCGAGGAATTGGTCAAAGAAAGAAATTGAAAGCGAGAGGAGATTATATGACACACTTTAACAATATAAAAATTTTAAACGGATATTTTAGTTATTTCATAATGAATGAAAAAATAAAACTAACCAAAATAGAAGTGAATGGAACTTTTTTATGCAAATAATGTAAAGTTGATTGTGAGTTTACTCAATTTTCCCACCTATTTAACTAATGCGTTACAAATTTTGTTGATGAGTTACGTATGCAATTTATTTTGGTGCCACAACGATGACTAGCAATTCCGTCGCGCCACCGCTCTCCGCCGTGGCCTTCACCACTCCGGCGAACTACGCGGCCAGGCTCTCCCGTCTCCTCCTCCAAAAGGACATGGCTCCTCTCTGGTGCCCCACCGTCATCGTCGAGCCCACCCCACAGACCCTCTCCAACCTCAACCCCTTCCTCTCCCCCCAAACCCTCCGCTCCTTCTCCGCCGTCGCATTCCCCTCCCGCGCCGGGATCGCATCGCTCTCCGCCGCACTCGCCTCCCTCCCGGAGCCCCCGCTCCCTCCGCACGGCGGCGACTCCTTCACAATCGCCGCCCTCGGAAAGGACTCGGAGCTCATCGGCGGCGACGTTCTGGCCAAATTCTGCTCGAATCTGGATCGTGTAACCGTGCTGGTGCCTCGGACGGCGAGCCCGAGCGGCCTGGTGGAGGCGCT
>JAYMTP010004817.1:0-14316 GCA_036897365.1 Geranium brycei
ATTTAAAAATACATATAAAACTCTTCGGCAAACACAAATCACGACACTAAGCGGTAAAATAGAAAAACTGATCGGCAAAGCAGGGGCAACTGCCTCCCTCTGCTTTTGCCAGTGATCCTAACTACCGCTAGTTAAAGTATATTTGACTAATTCGCGAGTCACGAAGTTACAAGAACGATGAGCAAAAGATATATATATATGTCCCTAAGACAGATATAATTCGACAACAGTATAACATGATGCCCCCAAAAATGTTTCTGATATGTTTCCCGCGCCTGATGTGGTCCACTATCGGAAAGGAATCAGATTCTATCACCGCCTCCGTCACGTTCTTCCCTTTTGCTCATGAGAGGGCTTCCCTGACACCCACGGGCTCTACCTCTTATGGGTGGAGATGTCCCGAGAAACGTATACAAAGTCCTCCTACTAACCGACCCCCTGAATCTCTACATGCAAGTCCTATGCTCCAAAACCTCCTCTCCAAAAATATTAAAATCACACATTTTCTGAAAAATTAATTTTAAATTTATATTTTATTAATCTAAGGACGAAGATGAATTATTAATGTACATCACAAAAATCATTTTCACAAAATACAAGACAAAAGGAACCTAGATAGTAAATAGAGACCAACAAAAGTCTACAATAAATCAGCCAAGCCCACCAAAATTCAATCCGTTCACACGTTAAAGTGAGAAAAAGGATTTCCTGGGCGGCAAAAAATATTTTATCTATTTGAAATCTTAAAATGTTTGAATAATAGAATAACAAAATAGTTGGGACCAAAAAATGTCACAATCATGTCCATTATTTTTGTTCTAAAAAGCTTCTCGTACTCAAAGGTCCTGTCGTTTGATTCCTAAGGAATAATTTTATTTTATTTTATTATAATTTTATTTTTTACTTAAAAGAATGATAAAAACATACGGTATACTGTTACATTTTTACCAAAAAAAGTGGTGTGTATTTTATTAATAGCAAAATTGTGTTGTGAAATTTGATTGTTTGTGAAAAATGTGTGGTACAAATTTTAGTTAAAATATATTTTTCAGAATTTTTTTTAAAATATTTCTTTGAAAAAAATTTAATGTTAAACGGCAATTTCATTATTTTTCTACAAATGCACAAATTTTGCACAAACAGTCAAGTTCCCAACAATTTTTAATTAATAAAATATACAACACATTTTTACAAAAACCCGATAATATACCACATGTTTTTTCCCCTTTTCCCTTTATTTAACTAGATTGGGTGAAAATCAACTCAAATGCAGCTCTAGATTTGTTCGGCGATGGATTAGGAGGGGGTCCAGTAAGTCGCGACGTTGATGGCCTCCTCCAAGGTGCACGCAGTTTCATGCGAGCGGGCAGATTCGTTCCCCTCTTGGCGGAGGCTCATGTTTTTCGAGATGTGATGATCTGGTCGATTCAAAGGGGAGAGACCAAAGTGGTTTTCGAGACCGACTCCAAAGTCCTTTGGTCTTTCCTCCCGTCAGAGTCAACTCCACCCTCTTCTATTGGTTCAATAATTACTGATTGTAAATGTTATTCAAATAATTTTGTAAATATTTTCTTTTGTTCATAGGTCAGAAAATAGAGCATCTCACTATTTGACTATTAATACCTTATCAAGCCCTGATCTCAATGTCGATGTACCAGACACGTTAACTCGTATTATAATAACAGACTGTTCTTAATTTAATGAACTCGTCTCTTTTTCTGAAAAAAAATAAGATATATAAATATTTCCAACTGACCTTTAAACGAGAGAGAGCCTTACTAAAGGTAATAAAACGAAATTATTTTCTTAAATCCGGTATATCGTATGTAATTCGCGTTACCAAACAGGCCGTAATCGACGGAGTGTTCGCAAATGGTTCCGAGACCAACCTAGAGATGTGCTAAGCAGAGGAAAGCTCGAAGCTCCAAACATGGCGGTCGATTCGAATTTCGCTTCGCTGTTCGAGAACCTCAAGCTCGAAGATCCATGGCTTCCTCCCAGACCTTGGGAGTCCATTCCTTCCCAGAGCGGACTCACACCGTCCCCTCCTCCCCCTCCTCAGCCCCTCTCCGACACCTCCTCCGTCTCCGTAAGCCCCACTCTTCACTCATGCCTCTTCTCTTAGGGTTTTGATCAATTCTCGTGGCTCTCTCAAGTTTTTAGATCTTCTTTGTTAATGTACCTCTGTGGCTTCATAGTACAGTAATGTGATTCAGCTAATTGTGGTGTTAGTGATTGGAGAGTTGATTGCATAAGCTGATTGGTCAGTTTTTGAGCTTGAAGTAGAAGATGTCAGGTGTGATTAAATGTAAGGCACTGGTTCATTTAATGTGGTTAGTAGATTGCACAAATCAATTATAAGTAGACTTTGAAATGTATGTGTCTGGAATGTGATGATTTCTCTTCAGTGATGTAATGTAAATTTCGGGCTGCTGTGATTCTGGTTTCTGGTATTATCTATCTTTCATCTGGTGGGACAAGGCACAATTGGACTAGCTGTTGCCATGTACCGTGCATGAAATTTGAATATGGTGGACAAGTCTTATTGATAGTGGGTGTCGTGTTTTCTTAGTTAGTGATACAATACTGTTAGGGACACGTCTTCTTGATTTTAAGAACTTGTTACTTTATCTGGAAAAGTAAAGGAAAGTTTTGCACATTTGAACTAGCCTGAACCAACGAGTATTAGTTCTGTATTGACGGGTTGAGCATTTGTACGCACTAAAGCTATGGGTTCAGGATACAATGTTTTGACCGTTTGGAGGAGTTCACCTTGTTTCCAATATAAAGTCATGTAATTTCATCTATGGTGTAACAAATTTGTATGTTTTGTCACAGGAAGCTAGCTTGGTGCGGCTGGCTTTGAATGCGCTGCAAGGTGTTGAATCGGCTATTATTAGCATCAAAAAGCTTTCTGATGCCTTTTGCACAGACCCAGCTGACAGGTCCTGCCATCATGTTCCAACTCTATGGAACCGGGTGTCAAGCACTCATGCGTTGGGGAATATTCTCAAATCCATAGGGTGCTCGGGATCTTTGGTTTTTCTTCTCCATAAATTTGTAGATTATTTTACAAATTATAATTTGGACAGCGATTCAGCTGGAAACAAACCTCTAAATTCTAAACCAGCTGAAAACCAAAGTCATCATGACAGTAATATGCATGAGGGATATCATCATCCACCATATAGCCTTATTAATCAGGCGTTTGCTGTTGCTGTTAGAAAGGTTTTGGAAGGGTATGTATGTGCACTGGATACTTTGTATTCTTCTGTAAGCTTGAGGCATTCATCAAACGGTGTTGATATGCCCTTGCTCTCGTCGTTTGGAGTAGGATGTTTCACTGGTTTAAAGCATTTCGAGATCACTCTACTGGAGGTCTATTTGCATACAAGGGAACTAAGCTCTCAGATTGAAGCTCTTGGAAATATTTGCAACCTACATGATATAGCTCTTTGCTTCTCAATATCTTCTTTTGAGGATCTAATTGCTAAATCTCTAATTGAATTCAGCAACCTCCCTAGAGGAGGAGATCTGCTTTCCTTTTTGTACACGCAACTGAAGGTCAGTGTTGTATATATTTGCATCCATATGTTTACAGGTCATTGTATCTTTTGGTTGTTGCATAGGTTTGTAATCGTTTGTAGTTTCCATTTCTATGACGAAAGAATGTGTGTTTCGTATATTTTTGTTGTTTGACTAACAAGCTCTCAAAAAAACTTCATTTAGGTTGCAGATCCTGCTCATCGTGCCCTCCTTAAGTTTCTTTTTCTTCAATCATGTGAACCGTATTTTGGATTTATTAGAGCATGGATATTCAAAGCTGAGATAAATGATCCTTATAAGGAGTTTATTGTGGAACATCTTGAAAATTTGCCATCCCAATCACTTGGTGAAGCTGGCCTTTCTACCGACTTTCCATTGGTGACTGTTAAGGTGATAAATTTTTATGATAATATAGAGACTTTAAGTTTTCTTTTAATGTTTTAACTAGGTCATAACATCTGTGTTGCTCTCATGCTTAACTTTGAGACTCTACATCCCAGGAGCGAGATGGAGCTGCCATTCCTTGTTTTCTGAAAGATTTCACAATTCCCCTTGTCAGAGCTGGCCAGCAGCTTCAAGTACTCATGAAATTGCTTGAACTGTGTAATTACATCGCCAACAGAGACCATAGTATTGAAAATTTTCTTCCTAGCTGGACTGGGTTTTCAAGTGAGCATCCATCCTATGCATCTCCATTGATTTTTAACAAAGTAATTATAGAAGCTATGGTACTTGAGAGGAATAATTATTACAAAAGGATGCAGGAAAAAGTTGAAAGCTTTTTGACAAAACTAGAACTCACCTATCAACAGGTAATATCATCATTTTCAACTTCTTACAAACATGCTACTGTTTTTCTACTGTGATTTGTTAAACAGCAATGTTCAATGGTGCAGTCTTCTCTCATGTTAATTGTGATGGTTTCTAAGCAATGCTGTTATGGTTTTGCAATCTGTCATAGTCACTAGTTGTTGCGTGCCTGCATATTTTCTCACCTGCACATATTACTATTAAATTTATGAAACAGTAGTCTACATTACAGTTCTTACACACAAAATTATATGCAATGACCTTCTTGTCAGTAAGGCATTATCATTATCATCGTCGTCTTTGTTGTTACTGTGATTTGTGTTAATGACTTTTTAATATGATTGAAAACATATTACTAGTTTTTTAAAATTATGTAGTCTTGTTGGGGCTTTAAGTTTACAAATTAACAAGAATACTGCTTAGGGTTTCCCCATGCCCAGCTTTAGAATTTTCTTGCATTTGAAGTTGATCTTGTTCTTCCGTGTCACTTCTTCATACTTATGTGTGTCAAAAGAATTAAAGCCTGGAGATTATGAGTGAAGCTTTTTTTTAATGGTCAGTCTCAGTCACTGACAAGATGATATCTGTACTTCCCAACTGAATCTCTCTAAGTTCTGTGGTGTGATTATGTAGGTGCCTTCTGATACCTTACATGAAGATTATCATTTTTGTAGGGATCTCTACAAATATTTTTAGCTAATGAGGATGGAGCTTCCATCATCCCAGAGTCATTCACTTCAAATGATTTCTTGAGTGCTCCTCCAGGATCATACATGTAATCATCTCTCTCTCTCTCTCTCATTAAATATTCAACAAATGGGGTTTATGATGATACGCCAGATTAAATATAAGTTACATTGACCTGTGTAACTTCCTTCACTCAAATTTGTTTCTTTCTATGGTCCTATTTTGTTTTACTGTATCACTTTCATTTAGACATGTCAATCAGGGTAAATTAGGGTTTGTATTATGTTAGGCCCATTAGGGCTAGTATTGAAGGAAAGAGTTTTCTTATCTTCAGGGCAGTTGGTGATGTTGATTTTGAGACCTCAAGTGTAGAAGATGATTTCTCTTATTCATCTGATCCGTTGGAGTCCTCGGAGTGTAGCTCTGAGGATCATAATGAGTCCGAGAAGCAAATTGAATTTCCTGATAGCCTGTCTGGCATGGAGCAAAAATATTTATCTGCTTTGAATTTCTCTGTGACTGCTTTATCTACTAGGAAGTTATTGCAAGATCCTCTCCAAAGTGAAAATTCATGCCATATTGGAGGAGATTTGTGTGAAAACGGGGAGAAAAGTAACTCCTTTACCCATTTTATGTATTCTGATCATAACCAAAACAAAGTTAATCACACTTCCGTGCCCCTTGGGTCAGGGAAGTTAGACAGGCCAATTTTGTCAGATATGCAATCTGCGGATGGTCTAACTGATTTCAGTTTGCCAGGCAACAACATTTCAGTAGGTCCTTTTTGTGTTGATGGAGACTATACTGAGGATAAGAAGCTACACTCATTAGGCTCTAGTCAAAAGTTTAGCACTGAATACATGGGAGTGATGAAGGAAGATATATCTTATTTGGACAATATGTTTACTGGTGGCAGTGGTTTGATAGAGAAAGCCTCTGATGGTGATCACACTGAGGAAGGAATTCATTCCTCTTCCCACTTATTTGCATTGCCACCATTGACACTGAAATACAATTGTAGCTTTCTCAGTAAGAACCCATTGCTAACAAAAAATATTTTCTTTCGCCTGAGGAGCCAGCCCGGAGAGAGCTGCAACCCAGACCATAGGGAATCTTTTCCTTACTTTGACTTCTCTTCTGTAGAAGATCCCTGCAAAGTTTACAGCGATAAGTTAGCTGCCAGCTCAAGACACGGATTTGGGTCTGAGTCTCCACCAGCCGTGGACTCCGGTACTTCTACAAGTGTTAAGACTGCTTACCATGATCAGGAAGGCTATGACAAACATGGTGTCTCAATTAATAATTTCAAAATGTCCCATACTTACTCAACATTGGGATTGAAAAACCATGGTCGAGATGATGTAACTTTGGCAAATGCTTCTGGTGGGGGTGGTTGGGAGAGTTTGCTTGGACTTTGTGGTAATAGTGTCAATGATAATGTGAGAGACCATGGACAGGGGTTATCAACTATGTTTGAGATACCACTTGACTTCATTATTGACAAGTGCCTACTGCAGGAAATTTTGCTTCAGTATCCTTGTTTATACATGTTCAGAGCAACCATTAACAGTCATGCTTTGATTTTCTTCAGTTGGTACATGGTCTTAAGCTCATAATGTTAACAGTTAACACATTAATGCATTTGAAAATCAATTTGTTGATGTCATGATTATTGTCTAAGTGGCTATGCCACTTTTACTTTCTTATTTTTCTTCCCCTTATCTTCCTTAACAAGCTCAGATATAAATACATAAGCAAATTAACTATCAAATTGCTTGAAGAAGGATTTGATTTACACGAGCATCTGCTGGCATTGCGACGGTATCATTTCATGGAGTTGGCAGACTGGGCCGATCTGTTCATCATGTCCCTTTGGCATCATGTATCACTATCTTGCTATCATATTAATTAGGCATCATTAGTTTAATTTCAATTTCATTGTATAGGACTATCTGACTTCCATCCCGTTGAACCACAGAAATGGAGTGGTACAGAGGTAGATCACAGGGTTTCTGGAATGCAAGGAATCCTTGAGCTCTCACTTCAGAGGTCTTCATGTGAACAAGATCATAATAAGAATCGACTATTTGTGTATATGAAAAAACATGTTATGCTACCTCTTTCAACTTCTACTATGGGTACACGTTTTAATCTCATTCCATTTTGAAATATCATTCTATGTTTGTTTTCTTGCATCTTTCTCGCCGATCATGTGTAAGTTAGGCTCGCATTCTTAAACCTTTATTCTGTCCTGATACCCTACCATTTAGCTTGCTATTGAAATCTTGCACATTGCAGGTGTCCGCTCCTTTGACTTCCTAGGTCTGGGGTATAGAGTGGATTGGCCTATCAGTATTGTACTGACTCCAGGTGCAATGAAAATATATGGTGACATATTCAGTTTTCTGATACAAGTGAAGCTTGCGGTTTTCTCATTAACTGATGTATGGCGCTCATTGAAGGTATGGTTTTCAAATACTGTTTTTTTTCAATCCCTCATTTAACAGTTTTTAACCAATGTTGTATTCCTTTTCTTTTGTGTAAATAAATCTAGATACAAGTTCTGTCATGAAATTAATTTTCAATTTACATTAATGTTCTGACTTATGAGCTAACATATTGTACTGATGCCCATAACTGTTCTTTCCTTGTATGAAAAAAATGGATTTTAAAGCTTTTGACTTGCAAATGGTAGGTTTCCAAATATTCAGGGAATATAGCCGATTAAAAAACATGTAGTGAATATAGAATCAAAGGTGGTTTATAAAAGTTCAGACTAAAATCTGAAGTATACTCACGTATGTTAATTGTGATCTGTTCATAACTGTCAAGTGTCAACTACAGATTAACTCAAACATTGAAGTTAATCCAAGTCTAACTTGATCCTGTGTTGTTAGGATGGTAATGCTTTTGTTTTTGGTCTACAGGAACTGAAGCATTGTATTAATAAGAGTTGTCATTCCAACTTGCATGAACGTCAAGTGCATCATTTTAACTTACTAATAAAGATAAGGTACTCGGAAGTTGTCTCATCTATCTTCATCTTCTCAGTAATTTATTTTATGTCTGGATATGCTATCTACATTTAACTTATGATGAGACCATTTCTCACCCTCAGCTAAGTTTATCTTTTAAATCATGGTTTTGACGTCATTGCTTGATGCCTGCAAAGCTTACTATGCGAGGTGGCACTTCAATTCAGAAATTTCTTAGAGCAAATACTAAATGTGCTAGATTATAATAAAGGAAATATGTGCACATTTGGTTAATCAATTCTGAAATATTCTGGAGAATTAATTTATCCAGGTAATTTTAGTTTTAGAGTTAGTTTCTAGCCTTTATGCCGCCGAGCCTCTTTTTCCATCTTGGAAATGGATTCTAAAATCTTCCTTTTAGCTGATAAAAAAGCGTTAAGAGTAAGTTTCTAGCATAATTATTTTTTGGGTTAAACTACATCACTTCCCTAACATCCACTGGATTTGTCATCGGGATTTGTGGTGGAGTCCTTTGGATTTTGAGGTGATACCTCCTTTTATTCTATCCTTTTTGGTGTCATTCCCACCCTGAAGTATCCAAAAGCAGCCTAGTTTACACAATTTATAAAATAATGTACATTTTGTCATTGATAAAATACGTTATTTTATTGATTAGATTTGAAGCTCAGACATGTCTTAGTACGGAGTTTTCCTTTTGAAGTCAGTAATCATGTCAAAAACAAATGTGGTTTTAGTCATTTCCTCTCTGTTTTATGTCAGGTACCAGGTTAATCATTTTGTATCTACATTACAGCAATATGTGCAATCACAGTTATCACATGTATCATGGTGCCGGTTTCTTTACTCCCTTCAGCATAAGGTTTGTGGAAACTTAAACACATTGTATTATCCCATTTGTACACTTTATGCTTCCCGCAAATTTATATTATGTGTCAGAACCTTTTAATGTTCTTCCTGTACTTTGTGTATTTTCCTGTGCAAAACATCTTGTATTACTTTGGATGTTTGCAAACAACAGATGAATTTGGAAACTGTTAAAAGTATCCCCCGTTTCCTGCTCAAGTATCACCAACAGTAATAAAGCACCTGACTTGTTTCTAGGGTAAAGCCCCACTTCTGCAACTATCTATGTTGCTCAGCTTCACTTTTGGGACAGTGTTTTAAGTAGTTTACCTAGTTGTGGAATTTCCTGATACTTGGGGCCTTTCTTCTATTCATTTCCATTAGTTGAGTTGGATACATAGCATAAATAAGTGCCCGTGTTTGTGTTTGTGTTTGTGTTTGTGTTTGTGTTTGTGTTTGTGTTTGATACAATAAAAACCAGTGAGCATTATTAAGCATCTGAGACATCATCAGTTGCAATTATCATTATGCCAGTGTATAACTTTCATGTCTTGACAATCAGTGCTTCTGTATTATATAAAAATAGTTATCTGCATCCAAAAGCCCAGATCTTTCAATATTATATACATGATTCTTCATTGAAGAGTTGTGCCAAATCTATTGAGATGTGCTTCCTGTTAATTTTTATAAAACCTGTTTCTGTTTCCATAGTCTTGAATTTTTCTTATGATACACATACAGGTAAAAGATATGATGGATTTGGAGACTGTGCACATGGAATACCTAACAGATTCATTACACATGTAAGTTCAGCTTTTTGTGATTTGTTGTAGTCTTATACATTATGTGAATCACGGTTGTCAAATTGCGATTAGAATAGTGAATTGAAGGTACAATCGTGTATTGTGAATGAAATCGAATTAAGTGATTTAGGCACAGGAACCAGTTTAGGCCAAATTAGCCTGATGTATTTTCTTAGATTAGACTGAGTATTTACAGAAGATACTGATTCAGCCATAATTTGGAAAAAAAAGGGTGGAAATAGTAAAAGTGATGGAATTTTCTAAAACCGGGATGAGACAGATTTGGTTCATATTTTGTTAATCATAGGATGTAGATTAGTCGCCCATTTCATTATATGTGAATTGGGAAATTCATCCGATCATAGATTGGTTCATATCCATCAACAATTCAGAGGTGATTTTGAGGGGTGAGTCAAATTGAATCGGGAATCGACTGATTTTAACAACTGCCAATGCAAGTACATTTGTGCATGGAGTTTCAATGGTTTGGTTTATTGCAGTACTACATTATTTTGTTTTGGTAAATTGCCAAACCTGATACCAAAATTTCCTTTCCTTTTCCAATCTATTTTCATTTGGTCCAAATTTTTTTTTGTTGCCTTTTTGTGATCTAATTCGACGTCTTGCAAAGATGATTTTTAACATAATCAATGCTTGACTTCCCTCACGTGCTACCGCAGTAAGTGGGTATAACTAACCAATACATGTGGTATATTGGTAATCAATGCGTAATATACTTATTGAAAAGGAAAACTAACACTTATTTTGGGACAAACAAATTTAGTTAGGTGGACCCATTTTGGTATGAAGGGACTGCTAATTGACTACCTTGGAATTAACTTCTCACCAGAACAAAAATGTAACCACAATTGTCATTTGCCAGCTCCAACGCATGAAAGAAAAGCGAGCTCAGGACCGCCGTCGAGCCACCGAAATAGAGAATGGTTAATAAGTCAGCCCCCCCTCATCCTCAGGATTTTGTTCATCCGGCTTTTCATTTTTCCATCAGTCGCTCAGATCTAGGGTCCATTGATCCCAGTTCGGGATATTTTATAAAAATTTCTTTATTGCTGATAAAAAATAAAATTGTCATTTCACTAATCTATTGTAAGCTTCATTTTGAATCTTTAATGGGTTAGGGTTAGCAGTGGCTTCACATTTCATCAGTTGCAGAATAGAAGTGGGGTTAAAATTTTAAGAATTAAGAAATCCTTCAAAGCTAATCCACAAGGCCGAGTGCTACTAGTTCGGTGAAGATGTTTTCTTATAGAGCTTTTTCATGATAAATATATAAAGATGAATAATGCTTGATAACTAGTTTGAAGATTTTGACTTGTGAATATGATGTTTGCAGATGCTTCCTCTCTGATGAAACACAGTCGGTGGCAAGCATCATCGAGAGCATTTTGCAATGTGCTCTTGATTTCCGATCCTGTCTGACTGGAAGCATGTGGGATGGTGGATTAGATCAAGGAGACCCGTTGAGTAGACTTTCTAGAATCAACACATCCCAGGTGATTGATTATAAGATTAGTTCTTTATGTTTCGACTTAAATGATCTCTCATTGGACTCCTTGGAAATTTATGCTGAAGTCTGTTTATGAGCTCCTGAAGCTGTTAACAGTGAAATGCACCTGTCTCGCTTGCAGGTATTGGCCATGAAACAATCGTTTGAAAACAACCTAAAAGAGCTGCACCAATGTTATCTGAGGTCACCTAAGCACGGGGAGTCGGGGCTTTCCCGTTTCTGGGGATATCTAAACTTCAATGAGTATTACGGTGACAATGAAATGGGCAGCTATGCGTTCTCCGTCTAATTCCCTCTGCTACGCTTTGCTGTAAGATATTTGATTTTGTTTGATGAATGGTGACATCTTCTGAGCCTGAGATGTAGTCTATATTATGAGGTTGTAAGATGTGATCTTATAAATATCTATCTATTCTGTGCATATATGTCATCAGCAAGCCCTCTGGGCCATTTCTTCCGGACCTATTTGTTGGATACTTGAGAGCTGGTTGGATTGTAGAAATCACACTTTTTTAGTGCTCTGTTCCAGAGATTGACTACTTGTGTGTATTCTTAGTCCGGTAGTCAAAGTCAAGGCTTAACAATAAATGTTACATGTCTTGGGGGTGTTAAAGATATCGACAGATAATCACAAACAATAGAACCAAGAGCGGATAATTTGTATTGATAAAAAAGAAAGATAAAATCTCAATTAGGGCTATGAACCTTAGATGAGCCAAATCCTCAGAAGAGGCCAAGTTTCTAGACAATTGACAAGATGATAATCCTAAACAATAACGAAGCGAATTATATATGCTGCCTGAAAACCCTAAGCCAGCTCAATCGCTATTTGCGCCGGGATGATGCCTGGCTGTGAAGAAGAACCGGAAACTGCACTGTATTGCCAAAATTGCAAGCTCTTGACACGTGGATGACCTTAATAAACCAAATGCTGACGTTTTGTGGCTTCCCTTGATCTTCTGAAACGGCGTCGCTCTGTATAATAATTCTTTGAAATCATGACAGGAGATATCCCAACAATTTGAGCTCGAATTTTGTTGTGAACATCGAGTGTGACGGGTTTTTTGGTGGGATAAAAGCATTGAATAATTATAAAAAAGCTATAAATATTACATGCCCTTCAGAAAAAGAAAAGCATAAAAAATAGCCCATACATCATTCTCTTTCTACAAATAAAGTTTCAAACTGGTGCAAAAAGAGCCTATATTTGTATTTGTGTATAAACATTAGTTACAAACGGAAAAGAATAATAATTTATTACAACAAATACAAATATACTAACGAAAATATATTATTTATGATTATGATTGTCCATATAAATATATTCTTTATAAACGAATATACGGCACCATTTGATTTATCATGCCGGCAGAGTCAATTTCATGGGAAGTTGAAAAGGTCAAGTGTCATCAAAACGTTTTTAACATCAACGAAAATTGTTCTCGAAGGGACACCACAATGGTTTGAGCAAAACATCTACAAAAATGAAAATTAAAACCAATGATCTCGTTTTTTGTGTACACTTCACATGCACAATGTGAATCCTAATTTAACTTGTATCATGTGAGAGATTGGCTGAACTTTCACAAATAATATTTAAGACACACTGAACTTAATCTTGTGAAATTAAATTTATAGATTCTTCGTATTGGGTTCGATCTGTGAAGTAATGACATAGAAACTATTATTAGAGCTCGGGCAAATTCTTTCATGCATTCAAATAGGTGAAATGATCATGATTTGCCATTATTCCAATTAAATCTTCTTTTTTATAAAAATATTCAATGGAAGTGAATATGGATATGGATTAAGATTTGTTTTCCACACTCAATAATAAATTCTGAATTACCATACATTTTGTGATACTCTTTAAGTATATTGTTTCATCATTTTCTCCTTTTTATAATTTGTAGAAAAAGACTATTATTTGTGAACGTAATCTTGTGAAAATTATATGAAATTAGATATGATTAAAAGTACAACCAACACAATTAGTTTACAAACAAAAGATTCAATGCAATAACATTATTTTACAACACTTAATACATTATATAGCCTTTTCATTTTATTCAAGAAAGAAAAGGAGGAATTGGGAGTGAGCTAAAAAAACTTATATAATTTCACTTTTAAATAAAAAGAGGGATCTGAATTCTGAGCTACAAACAATAGCTGCAGCAATGACAAATCAATTGACAAGTTTCTTCAAAGGTGAAATTCTAACTTTTATTATTTACATCTCTTAGCAGCTGTATTTTTTTTAAAATGTAAATATAAAATATCTCGAACTTGATAATAACTCAATGTTCTCGATTCGATCGAGGCATGTTGAGTCGGAGCCTCCGTATAAATGTTTGTTGGTGGAAGGAGAGATAGTAGTCTTTTTTAATGGAATTAAAAAAAGTTTTCTATTTGCTTGAAAAATAAACCATAATAAAATGATGTGTAAATAACACATAGTTATATATAAATCGCTCATAGTTTAATTTAATCTGCTGCCGGCCAACTTTTCCAGTATCGCAAAACCCAAACAATGATATAATTTGAAAATTAAGAAACCAACCAAGGGTATTTTTGTCTTTTTATTACAATTTTAAACATTTTTCATTTTAATTATAAATGCGTGGGAAAAAAAATGAAACTTCGATATCTGAAATATACATGTTTTAATTAAATGTAGATAACTGGAAACTGTATATATATATAATCAGGTGAGAATCAAACTCTTTTGTGAGAACGTGAGAACTGATTTTGGCCACTAAAAATAAGTGAATGTCCAATGAAAATGGTGATATATATGTATATATATATTTCCCTATTTTCTATAATCTAGCATAGTTTTCATAAAATAACTCCAAATTTATATATATTTAAACTTTTTATACGCCAGTTACCATTAATTTAAAATCATAGTTTCATAATTGTTCAATGTTTTATTTTTAATCTATATTGACGTGATAAGAAATAGAAAAAATGTCACTTACCTTCTCCATATTATGCACGGTCTTCACTTACTTCATTCGAAAACAAAATGTGTTATGTGGAATCCCTGAACTAAATTAACATTTCACTTACCTCTAACGGTGTTAGTTTTTGGTCAAAATAT
>JAYMTP010004818.1:0-14316 GCA_036897365.1 Geranium brycei
CCGGTTCTGTCCAAACCAAGTAACTTTTTTTTAAAAAAAAGTTGAAAATATTATAACTTGTAGCATAATATGTATTTTTTTATTACATATGTAAATTAATTTATATTAAAAAAAATTAAAAATACAAAAATGGAAATCCGCCATGGCTCCGCCATGACTCCGAAGGCCCCTGTCCGCCATCATAGCACCGTGCGACATCTACAACCTTTTAGTTATAACTCTTTAGTGGATTAGTATTATGTTTGACCTCAATATGGATGTGTTTTTTTCTTTCTAAAATCCCTATCCATTCATTTTGAGGTATGAGTTACTATCATTTTATATAAGTTGCTTGAAAGAAGTTATAAGTGAAGAATTCCCGCTACAAAACATTAAAAACATTTTATGTTTTGTTCATATTTTCAGCAATTCCCCTCATAAGTACATTTCCACGTTCTTCTTGGATCATCAGAGTAGTATTGCAGCAAAAAAATCTTATGTACACGATATTAAATGCATTTACAAAACCATCTTCTACTCATTATTTTAGATCATATCGTAAGTAATTGTAAATATAGCTTTGTAAATATGAATAAGAAAATGGGATAGAGTAATGGCGATGGTTGGATTATCACTGTGGCCAATTTTGTGCTTAAACTTTTATCGAATAAAGCTAGGCAAACTAAGCAATCCATTTTGAAAGTTTTTTCTATGACTTGGGATGTTTTATATATAGAGATATATCAACCCTTGTTTCTGGTTTTGTTTCTTAATCAGGGAAATTTGAGCCCTCTTTCTTCTACCGGTCTTCTCGGATCCAATGTCGTTTACAACTCTAGGAATCAAGGAGATTTCAACTCAACCGGGCAGATGCACTTGTTATCACCCGGTTCAAATCTCCCCGAAAGACCCGATCAGCCAGAATGCCGATATTTCATGAACAATGGAACCTGCAAATATGGATCCGACTGTAAGTACCATCACCCGAAGGAAAGGACTGCCCAAATACCGACAAACCCTTTAGGCCCACTTGGACTCCCATCGAGACCCGTAAGCTTATCGCTATTAATATGTTTGGAGATGAATTCGAATCACTCATTTTTCGCCCAATTGATTATTTTACCATTGTTTTTGCAGGGGCAAGCTGTATGTTCGAACTATAGCATGTATGGGATCTGCAAGTATGGGCCATCGTGCAAATTTGACCACCCGTTTGGTAATTACCCGTATAACTACAGTTATGGGATGCCCGCTTTATCGATGACTCATCAGAAAAACGTGCCATTTCCACACTCTTTGGAAACTTCCCCGTCTAATAACTTGGGAAAACCCGAAAATGCCATCAAGGATCAGAATTCGGATAAAAAGATCTCCGAAGCTCCCATGGAGCGGCCTACCTCTCCTCCTCCCGCCTGTCCTCCAGATCAATCGGATTGAAGCGATCGCTCGTTTGTTCTGTTCATTACGAGGTGATTGTTCTGGTGCTCACCTCCTGTTTCGGGTTTTTCACCTGCAGAGTTGATTATTGAGAGCTGGCTCTGGAGGGAGTGATAGAGGTAGTGATTTTTTTTTTGAGGTGAATAAAATGCAGGTGAAGAGTTTGTAAAAGCTTTTCTTCTTTTTGGTTTCGAGTCTTGATGGATGATGGATGATACAGTTGTTCATAGGTGTTTGTTGCAATGTTTAGTTTTGTTGTGTTGGGAATGTTGAAGGCATTGATCAGCCTTTGGCTTCTGTTTCAAATCACTCCTGAGGAAAGAATACAAAAGACTTGGATTATATTTTAGATGTGTTTGTCTGCACTGTTGAAGAAAATGCATGTCATTTGATGAATACAATTTTATTTTCTTTAGGAAAAAATTGAAATATAATTTCAAATCTGATTGAGAACAGTTCGGGTCCTCAAAATTAAGAATTATCAAGTAACTATTAAGAATCGGATTGATTTGTGTTGAGGCGTGAACTAAAGAATAGAGACTGTGATATGTTATTTATTTTTTATTGTTGTTTTATTTACAAATTTTATATTTCGATTGAGTTGTAATAAGTAAATCTTAACGTTCGATTCTCGTTAATATTTTTTATGATTATAAATTTAAAGTTTTGCGTCATAATTATAATCAAAATCGTCTAATTCAACACATAAATCAACTAAATTAAAAATTGTGAATCAACTGATAACAACAGGTAGAATTGGAGGATCGAACCGGTCTCACACATCATGATTTCGGGTGTAGTTAAGAACCAAAAGATTCGGCTGAGTTCCAATACCGTGCCCACTTCTAGTTTCAACAGTTGCTTTCATTGGGGCTATACCCTAAAAATTTATTTTACCAAATTCAAAACAAATTTGCTGATTTGGAACTTTCCAGTAGGGATGGGCATGGTTTCGACCCAGAACTAAACAGATTAGAATCAACATGAATTGAACTTCTCGGTTTTCAATATATGGAAACCAAATTCAAAAACACTGTGAGAAACGGTTCGGTCATGACCAGTTTGGTTTCGGTTCTATCGGGTTGAAACCGATTGAATTTCGATATGTATTCATGCTTGATTTATGAGCCGAATTAGACAAAATTGAACCCGCTTTATGAGTCGATATAATTTATTTCAAATTTCTTAATTCTGCTTTTAGGAACGAGATCAAGACACATCAGTAGAAGAGGTACCGGTGGCACGCCCAAAGAGCAACACGTAAGCATGAGGAACCGATTCGTTTCTGAACCGATTGACCGGCGATTTGACACTATATGAATTGAATCCGACCCATTACTCACGATTCTCGATTCCAAAATCGAATCCGACCCATTATTCATTAGGATTCTCAGTTTTTTAATTTTGGTTCGAGTCAGATCTCGGTTTGGAACAGATTTTGGGTCTAAAGTGCCAACCAATTCTCTCCCAAAAAAGCTTCGACGGCCTAAAATCAATGACAAGGTTAGTCTATTTCTCAAGACTCTAAAACCTTAATCAGATGATTAGAGTCACACTCAGACCAGGTTTTTTCCCTCCTGAAAAATTCTCTGTTTGTTTCCCGAGAAAATCTTCTCCTCAAAGCGAGAAAACTCCAGAAACCAATCTAATCGAGTGAACTCGCCATGCCGCGATTCAGAGTCCCATCGGCCGCGATTCTGCGTTCGATCGCAGTGCCCAATCTTAAGAGGAAAGCTCTCAATTCCTGGGCCGCGGCTCAGGACACCTATTTCTCCACAAAGGTACATTTTTTAACCTAATGGGTCTCTGAGATTTTCTCAATCCGTGTTTCGATTGAGAAAGGGGTTCTGTTTTGCTGGGTTTTAAAGGGTTTTTGATTTCTCGATTGTTCTTGCATTGTTGGTGATTTTAGGATGTGTTTGAGAGGCATAGGGTTGTGTTCACTATTGGAACTTCTCTAGCATCAGTTGCTACAGCTTGGGCAGGTCGGTTTTGTGTGTTGAGTTCCTTTGAAATCTGAATTTTGTGCAGTATTTGTTTTGGTTTGTGTTTCATAGCATTGAGATTAGTGGTGTGTTCCTAATTTATGGTGTTGCAGGTTATACTATTCGTCACCTTCACGAAACAAGAGTTGATAGGCGGCTTGAATCGATCGAACAAGTTGTGAGTTTTGTTGCATAGCATCATGATGTTAGCTATCTATATTTCGTTTGCATTGTAATTAACAATGTTTTTCTTTATTTTTGTGCTTAAAGTTTGCTGATTGATGAAGAAATTTGGATCCATCAAATTGTTGTCATACTAATGCGTATGCTGGGAGCTATATGTCTCATTTAAGTTTCAAAAGTTGAGATTTTGGAATTTGAATTTCGGGTTTTGTTAACTTGTTGGGTGGATTTGAGCTGTTACAACAATTTATAAGCTTAAGGTTCCAGTTTTTTCCGTCCTTAACTTCCATTTATTGAAAAATAATTCATCCCGACTTCTTTAGGCCTTTGAGTATACTGGCATTTTGAAATGGTACGACTCCATGTTAAATAGTTTCAAGTTTCCTTTGTTCCTAATCTAACTGGAAAGGAATAGTAAAGAAAAGAATTTTCTCCATGAATCACAAAGTTTGGTATTATACATTTTCTTCTGTCGTACAAGATTTGAATTGGAGGGATCAAATCTAAAAATCTTCTGTTAACCAGTGAATTTCCGTCATTTGCATGAATCATGATTGACAATGGTTTTATTGTTGCAAGTCAGGACCTGATTTTGTAATGGGATTTTTGGTCAGATAGGTTCTCCTTTTCGTTTTTTTTCCTTTGTCTTTAGGTTTGTAGATAAATGTCATGAAGTCATAAAAGAAAGTAATGTAAAATGTATTTTTTTGTTTGTTACATCCGATTTAACATTTAAGTGTTTCGTGCAGATAAAAAGCAAACACGATCTTAAAGATGGAGAATTGAAGAAGATTGTTGGTTCGGGAAGTAACAATACCGCTGCTTGTTTTGCCACTGCTGGAACCACTTTAATCATCGGGTATGTTCCCTAGAACAATTCTTGTTGATAAATTTTTTTTTTCCTAGAATGTATTCTCTAAAACTGTTTGGTTTTCCAAGACCAAAAAGGTCTCGAGTTCAATTCACTTGTGTGGCGGTATGACTTATCATAGGGATTTGTTTCTCAAACTTTATAGCGGGTTGCTTATCCTATAATGACAGATCTTAGTTGTTAGCAGCATAACAACAAAATTACTTGTTACATGAATGTGAAATATAAAAAGTTCGTAATAGATTTATGTATCTCATGTAAAATGGGATGTGATTGTCTCGTAATTTTGGGTTGCCGTTAATGTCTTGACATATCCGGGAGTCTGTTATTTATTATTTTTACTTATTACAGTAAGTTAAGTCTTTTCTTTTCCCCTTCCATTTTTGTTATTGTACACAAGTATCCTCATTATGGATAAACTAAAACCTTTTATGGAGAAAATTATGCCACCAAAATAAATTAGCATTTGATCCAAGCATAGCAATGTAGTTAGCTGAAAGTGTTCTAAAAATCCCCGACTAGTCCAATTAGTTCCATATTAATTCTTGATTAGTCTGAATAATCTGATTAATTCCCTATTAGTCCCAAGAGGCCTTATTCCCTCGACTAGCGCTAGTTCTCAGAGGCCTCCAAGCTCTCGATTAGTCTCCAAATGCATATGTTTTCAGCAATGCAGTTAGCTGAAAGTGTTCTAAAAATCCCTGATAAGTCAGAGGCCTTATCCACCCAACTAGTGCTTAGCGTGTTTTAGAACACTTGCTGAAACAGCCCATTTCAAACGACCTGCCAGAGAAACTACTAGTTTCCAGAACACCCGTGCTTTCAATCAAAGAAGCATTTTATGGTGTGCTGATATATAGGGCGAGTTTAATATAACTCGGGTGGATAAAATCGATAAGACCAAACCCGCGTGGTTGTTCAGTTTTTTTTTTGCTATAGGCATGGTACCCGAAGAGGATTTGGCACTAACCCTTAACTATAACCGTTCTGCAATACTAATAACCTTAAACTAATTTCCGCTTCAATAACTGTTGGTAAGTCATCACTCGACTAAAATTGAGTATCTGAGATTGTCCTTTTAGTTTCTCACATTCCCTCTCCATTTTGCCGGGTTTGCAGTTATGCCTTGGGATGGAGAGGTGGGAAATGGTTCGCTAATAGGAAGTTCAAGAAGGAACAGATGAAACTGCTCGGCCTGCTCAAACCCAACAGATGGCAACTGCTCGGGCGGCGGATAAAGAACAAAGGATGGCCAATCAGGTTGCCTGGTCGAAGACCATCAACGAAACCTGAAGCGCCAGCGCCAGAAATTGTTGCAGAATCGCCTGGTCTGGAAAGACATTAAAGGAATGCTCCAAACCACACAAATCATATTGAAGAACTCTTTGTGTTTTGTGTTAGTAGTCATAAATATCAGATCACTCACTAAATATGAAAGAACTCATTTTTTTTGTATTGACGTGCTTCAGGAATCAGAAGCAATATAGCTAATCAAAATTTCAACTTCTTGTGTATGTTATCGTCTCATTGTTTGTTTTCAGCAATACATTCCCATTGTTTTTGTTTATGTTCATATTTATCCATATAATTAAATTATTTCCCAGATATGGAATGCTATTTTGTTTGTCTTCTGTCCCCAGGCATGTTTCTCTCTCTGTAATGCACACATTTTGCGAAAACAAAAATATGCATACTACATTTTTAACGTTAACAAAATAAATAACACCCTCTAGTAAAATAATGTCGCATCACTTGTTTGCAATCAATTATCACATAAACCGTACCAATGCCTTGTTTGTGAAGGAATCTATTTTTATTTGTGTTGAAGAAAATCCCAACCTAGAATTCAAATCAAAACTTCAGCTTCTCAAATAATATTAATCTGGTTTGAACTGCCAAAACCAGTTTCATTTTTGTCTCATTCATATAAATATACTTGTCTATGAAGTGCCATAAAATGCAAAGAATCATAAAAAAATCAATTCACACCAAGCCCTTAACTTGTCCTCTTTATGTTCTGTCTGTATATGGATTCAATTCTGCTATAAATTACAGAACAGCTTGAATGCTTGTAAACTAACACAAAAATGGCTCACATTTGTGCTGCTCTTCTCGTGCTGATCCTCTTCTACGCGTCAGCGGCAAATGCAAGAACAAACCTGAATTGGGACAATATTAAGAAAGATGGTATAGCGATTAGCGCCTTGGCGCCTGCTGCGAGTGATGGATTGTGCGGATCAATGGTGGAAACACAAGGCTATGCATGTGAAGAACATACAGTATAGTACCATACTCTTTTTTGTTCACATATATGCATTATATAGAGATATTTTACATCATAGCTCAGATTTTCAGATCAGAACAGAAGATTAGTACATTCTTTGGTTCATATACATGCCTTATATAGAGATTTTACATAATCTTTCAAATTTTAAGGCTACAACAATATATGAGTACATTATTTTGCTCATATATATGCATTACATAGAGACTTCACATAATCTTTCAAATTTTAAGGCTACAACAACAGATGATGAGTACATTCTTTTGCTAATATATATGCATTATACAGAGACTTAACATAATAGCTCAATTTTTCAGGTTGCAACAGAAGATGGGTACATTATTTTGCTCATAATCATATATAAATATATATGCATCATATATATTTTACATAAATAGTTCATATTGATTATATAGAGATTCTACATAAATATCATATTCTCAGGTTACAACAGAAGATGGCCCATTTTTTTTTGTTTGTATAGAGATTTTACATAATGATTCAAAACTTCAATTTTCAGGTTACAACAGAAGATGGGTACATTCTTGGGTTGCAGAGGATGCCAATGGCGCGGTCCGGGAAGGCAGCGGACAAGCCACCGGTGTTACTGCAGCACGGGATCATGTCGGTTAGTAAAAACAATATATATACAAGAATATATATATATATATAGGAACTATAAGTTGATCAATGAGAGTTTCCAAAAGTGTTCTTGTTTTTATTGCAGGATGGTGCGGCTTGGTTTTACAATCAGCCAAGTGAGTCTTTGGGATTCATATTGGCGGATAATGGGTTCGATGTCTGGATTGCAAATACTCGCGGGACTAAATATAGCCCCGGCCACACCTCTCTCACTCCCGATGATCAGGTTTTTTTCGGCTTTTAACTATCAATTTAAGTTTTTAGTTGAGCAAGTACTTGAATAAGTGTAGGATCAATATGTTCAAGTAATCACAAGACGCCAAATGTACATAGATAGAGTAATCATATAGGGTTGTCCATGGTCCGGTTAACCGGACCGAATGTCAACACCCAAATCAAATTGAGAATTAAACTGATCAGGTAGGTTTCGGTTTAAATTAAACTGAACCAACAGAGTTTCATGGGCTTAACATGTAGGCCTGCCATTTGGGATTCAGTATATCATTTGGGACAGTTTAGGTCCAAATATTGTGTTTAGGCTCGATATTTGATGCATTCAACTGTCTGTAATCACGAATATGTATAAGCAAAATGAACAAGTGGGACGAAACAACAACATTTTACTTGATAGTGAAGACGCGTGTACTGAGAGCGACACATGTCATCTCAATTTCGATTCAGTTTTTCTGGTTTACCTCTAGTTTTTAGTTATGCGAACCGAGCCTAAACCAAAACTAGCTGATTCACTCAAAAATAGAGCCGCAACTAAACCATTATCTACATTTTTCGGTTTTCCGAATTCGGTTCGGTCTGATTCCTAGTTTGATTATGGTTTTTGGTAAAAAAAATGGACAGCCCTAATAAGCAGTATTTATAATATTACATACAAATCCTAATCAGAAATGGAAATATGAAACCCATAGGATACCCAAACCGGGCGTTTTGCTTTTGAACCCGACTCGCTGACCGGTCATCAAAACCACTTTACTGACTAAATCCAAGTGGGTTCGGACTCGATTCAAGACATATTCTAACAAGATCATCAACTATTTTTGTTGTTCTCTCTTTGTAGGCTTATTGGGAATGGTCTTGGGATGAACTAGCAGCTTATGATCTTGCAGCTTTCTTCCAATATGTGTATAACCAAACTCATCAGAAAATGCACTATGTTGGCCATTCCTTGGTATGAATATATATGTTATATATTTCTTAATTCGTACTAGTGATAATTGCAAAAACTAACAGTCTAATACACAACTTTTATTTAAAAAAATGTACGCGTATCACGTTTATTGCAAAAAATTACCGTAAACTATACAGTTTTTCGCACAATCGATCCAATTTTGTCAAAACAGACGGAAAATGGTCAACTTTTCTCAAAATCACATAATTGTTATTGCACCTAATGTAAAAAAGTATGTTTTAATATGTAATTCTCCGATGATAAATTTAATTCGCGATGTCGGTTTTCAGGGTACCTTGACGCCTTTAGCCGCTTTTTCACAAGGAAAATTAGTGGACATGCTGAGATCAGCTGCATTGCTCTGCCCAATTTCTTACCTTGGCCAAATGCCATCACCTCTGGCAAGACTTGCTGCTGATATGTCCTTAGCTGAAGTAACAAAAACTTCTTTATACTGATTTTCTCTTTATTACAAAAATCTTGATCTTCAGATTTCAGAAATAAGAAATGAGTTTGTGTTAATTTCCCTTGCTTGCAGGACTTGTATTGGGCAGGCGTCCGCGAGTTCATCCCAGACGCGTAAGGATTGAAACCCCTTCGGGTTTGATACTGTCTCGTTTTGATTTACTCTGTAATAATGATTTGTTTTGCTGGAACGAGCAGGCCCGAAGTGTCTAAACTTCTGCAAGATGTGTGTGGAAAGGGTGGTTTCAACTGCTCAAGTTTCTTGAGCATGTCTTCTTCTTTATCAGGTTAGTGTCGATTTCTTGTTTTGAGCTCACACCCACATTTTATTGGCTAGTTTTGGTTTTTTTGTACTGTGTTATGATCATTTATTTGTTGTTAAAGTGTGTTGTGATTTAACTTTTTAAGTTTGACATAAATGATTGTTGTTGTTTTTCTTTATAGGCAAGGATTGCTGCATAAATTCATCCAGAACCGATGTTTTTGTTGATATTGGATTTCAGCCCACCTCGACGAAGAACATGATCCATCTAGCTCAGAGTAAGGCCCTAACCCTAACACTAACACTGCCGGCCAAACCCACATCGAAAAAATATGAATAGCAATATTAGTTTGTAGAGGTGTTCATTTTGGATTGAAAACCGGCCCTGAACCAAGAATCGGGCTGAATCGTACTCGAACAACCGAGAATCGTAGATTATGGTTCAGTTTTGGTTGTATATTCTAAAGAACCGATTAATTGCAGTTTGAATATAGTTCTTGTAAGTCAAAACTGGGATTGATTAACCCAGAAGAACTGAACTGAAATGGTTTATAAATATAAAGTGTAACTTTAGTCTATGGCCTTTACATAATGTTCAGTTCAGACAAAAAGTTGAACTCGAATGAGAACTAAATCAAAATGAATCAATTGCATAAATTATCCAAAATTAAGGCCCAATTGACTTGAACACGTGACTCATTTTAAGTTATTGATTCTTATTAATTGGGCCTAGAAATATTTGGGCCAACAAAAAAATGTCAAAATCAGCCAAAAATGTGAAAATGTCATGTTCAAGCAAAATTCTGCCGAAAATCAATAAGTCAAATAATAACTAACCAACATATTCAAAACCGAACTGAATCGAATTCCATCGGTTCAGTTTTTATTTTCATAAAACCAAATTAATCGATTCGATTCAAAACAGAACTGAACCGACTCAAAACCAAACTATGAACATCCCTGCTTTGAACAAGTTGCATTGTTTAAACATAAAAATGTTTGTTTTGTGGATGCAGTGATCAGACAAGGAAGCATAGCAATGTATGATTATGGGAAAAAGGAACTAAACATGAACCACTATGGACAGCCCAATCCACCAGTCTACAACATGACAAGCATCCCAAGCAATGTCCCAATGTTCCTGGGACATGGAGGACAGGACTTGCTGTCTGATGTCAAAGATGTGCAGAATCTGATGAACAGCCTCAAGAATCATGACAAAGACAAGCTGGTGGAGCTCTACATACAACAATATGCTCATCTTGATTTTGTCAATGCTGTAAATGCCAATCAACTTGTCTACAACCCTCTCATCACCTTCTTTGCCAATAACTGACATCTCTGCTAGTTTGTTATTTTCAATTTTTGCACGAAAAAAGAGCTGTTTATAATAGTATACAATTTGCTCATAATCTACAGTGCATTTTCATGTGGCTAAGACTTGTGATTTACAGAAACATGTATCTATGTGCCTAAAAGAGTACAAAACTTAGTACTTCAGAACCCACAACTCTTTATCCTCCATAAGCATTCTTTTCTCAGTGGCGAATCCGTAAATATCGCTTTGATAAAATCTTCCATCTGCAAAAAAATTAGTGTTTTGTGTGAATGTACTGAGAAAGATATGGTTACTTACGAAGAGAACAAAAGAATGCACACATTATTAACATAAGCAGAGTTCTAAAAAACGGTATGTGCTAGTCGGGCAGAGAGGGCCTTCTGGAGACTAATCGGAAATTAATCAGAGTAATCGGGGATTTTTGGAACACTAAACATAAGATAGAGACTGCATCTATGGTGAAAATCGTATAACTTATTTGCATAATAATCGGTAGCGGACACCATATTAAAGTTGTACTTTGTACATCTGAAATCATAGTAATTTATAGATGTAAAATATTATACCTCTTCAATTGTAAAGCCGGCGCTTATGAGTTCCCCGCTCTCCCAAGTGGTCAAAATGGATTTTAACGGCATATCCAGTAAATCTGTGAAATGTTAAGAGAAGATGACATGTATATCGGGTTTTACCTTATTAGTAAGCAACAGATACCGATTCCAAAATAGAGGCATCTGCAAGAAAACATACCAGCTAGTTTCCGGATTTTGAGTAAAGACGGTATAAGAGAATCTAGAGGGGGTATATAATCTTCTGAAGCCTTCCCATTTTGGCTGATGGTGTTGAGGGACTCGAACAATGAAAACAGACTTTCCAGCATCATATGGATCAGTCTTTGTAGCTGAGAACATCACAATGTTAGATTATACACAAGTATATGGATAAATGGGAACTTTGCATAAGAACCAATAAACTGTACCTGTAGAGTCTCCTCTGCAGCCATATCATCCAAAAGGAGTATGTCCTTTGCTATTCTAGAAAATACCGATTCCATAACCGTGCACATGCATCTTTTATATGTTAATGGTTGCAAGAGCGGCTCCCATATTATGTGAACTTTCTCTAAAATAAAAACGACCTGATCAAGCACAACACAACATCTTATCACGAAAAAGAAAGGCGGCAATAAGAAAATAAGAAGGGAAAAACGACTCTAGGGAAACAGAATCGTATCGGTCAAAAACCTGATCTATACTGAACTTTGCTGATTCAAACTGTTGGTTTTGGTGGGTATTTTGAAATCCATCGGCGCCATCTATAGCCTAAGATGAAATATATACCAAACGAATGAGTGACTTGCCAAAGCCAAACCGCTAGTGTTGAGAAGTACAAGCTTACCGCCTAATTCCATTACAAAAAAACATAATAACTAGAGCTTACCTCTTTCAAATTAGTAATAACAAGTTGGATTTGTTTCCGAAGAGTTTCTTCAGCAATCATATGAAACCTTGGAGCCATATCAACGAACACGGTCTGTTCCTTTATGGAGCTGGGAAAGTCCGAGCGATACTGGTACAACAGAGTTATATGATCTTAGGGGAAGAAAAATGTGAAGTACTAGTTTTTAACTCTTTTGGCCTTCTCAGCCAGCGTTACAAGATAGATTTTAGATGCAATAAGCAAATAAGAGGACATGTTCAGTTACAATCATCGAGGAGAAAGAAAGTTATTTATGACTTGCAGATTCTGTGTGTTCTATGTTTCATCATATATTGATGCATAAACATCAGGAGAGTGTTTGGCTAGTGTGAATGTATTAGCCTTTATAACACCAAAAAAAATTCACCAAGGCTACCCTAAATGCATCTTCTCTCCTATGGGAGAGGGCTGAAAAAGATTAGGTTACTAAATAACTACTACCTATCACGTTAATGCATACCTCAAATGCAAGCCCAAGAATCTCTTGTGATAGATAAAGACAATCGTTGTGCATGAGAATAGCAGCTTGATTGACACTATCTAGCCGTCTTTCTAGCTTCAAAAGTCAAAAGAGAATTGACAATCAGAATGTATATACTCATCATTATAACCTACTAAAATTAAGAGAGTTATGCCAAGGTGCAGCCTCTTCCACCAACCATACAATAACAGTTTGATGGCATAAGTAGGTTTCACCATTCGATACCATTTTTCACGCACTAACCTTGACGGGGACAATAGCTTCATATAGAAGTAGAGCATCCCTAGCAGCACGATAGAATTCCATAGCAACTCTTGGGGATGACAAGCAAACATCCTGCATAAAATAATCATTGATCAGAATGATGCCCTAACTATCTTATTTCTGCTAAAAAGTAGTAATTCATTCACCTCAAATTCTACGGTGTAAAAGTCACTAATGGGTGATTTAATACCATATGTACCAACAAAGTAAGAAACAGTAATACAAAGTTTAGGGCAGTTTCATCATACAAAAATATACTTACTTGAAGTGTCTGATGTACAAGTTTCATTAGTTGAGAAGCTGCTTTTGATACTACGCACCTCTCCGACAGAAACAATAAGTCAACGAGGCAATCAGAAGAATCCACAGCTTTGACAGACTCCTGCAGAAATGTATATCATCAGAAAGCTAACACATGGCCAAAATGAAGAGATAGAGAGATCAGAAATACACTGCATTTCCATGTTAGAAGCTCACTTTGGGAACAAGAAAGTCACACTGTAGAAGCAAATTTCTAGCCTTTGCCAAGATTTCTATCTTCTTCCTTGAAGCAAAGTGAAGCTCAACATTATCAGCATAACTACTTAATCTTTCATCCTCACTGTTAGAAGCTGAAATGAACCTCAATTCCTTTAAAGCCTTCTCAAATTCAGAAGTTAATTTGATGATGTTCTGAAACTCAGTAAGTTTTGATGCATCATCAGGGACCACCTGAAAGAGAATATAGTTTTTTATATATTTAAATGTGGAAATAAGTCAAACAAATACAACCAACAATATGCTCACACAAAATCTATCGAGAACATGACAATTCAACATATAAACTCACGTGCGCAACACTTCGACAGCAAGATTTGAGCAAATGTCCTTCAAATTTTAGGTTCTTTTTTCTTTTATCTGAAAAGTATGCCCCATACTTCTTGACTGCGCTTATATCTTTTGGCAAAAGACTATCAGGTATCCTAAATGTTACAACAAGTCAAAAACCTGCTCGTTTTGCAACAAGACACTCAGTCTTACCCACAGTGAACTTAGTTTTCTCCAAACCCCAGCAAGGCTAATCCTTTATAAACATAGTTTATAAGCTAATCTTACAAGTCATAGAACACTTATTTAATTGTACTAAACTTTTTTTCATAGAAAGTGACATCTAATTGATACACTATTGCGACTAATGACATGGCAGTTAAGTTTTTCATCATAAATACAGTAATTCTAATTCTGCTGTCAATTATTAAGGTTTCATAATAACACCGAAACCTCTAACATTAACAGTAACTAGTTCATTCACTTCCAAGCTTCTGTCAAACCCAGATGATGTCCCAGGACAATATATATATATATATATATATACATATATCATCGAAGATGCGGATTATTAAGTCACTAACTAATAGCTAAAGTAGGTGGGGAGGCAAAGAACTAATAACGTTGCATCAAGGCAGAGTCAGACGGACAACTA
>JAYMTP010004819.1:0-14312 GCA_036897365.1 Geranium brycei
TAATTTTGTTATCTTGCTTCCGCTGCTTTGATTTGAGATCCCCCATTTCCCATCAGGGGATACAGAGGTTGATTTGGAGTTCTCGTTACCTCCTTAGGAAGCAACACTTCAAGCATAACGATAATTTAGTTCGTTTCCTGAATCTATTATTTGATTGATTCATCTGCCTCAATCTATGTTTAGATTATTTCGTGCATCTACTTGATAATCTGTTCATTTCCCATTGTGCCTTTCATTATTAATTTTTTTTTACAAGCTTCAACCTTTACCCTACTTTTCGACCGACGAAGATTAGTCACGAGACTCGGTTCGGGTGATTAAGATTTGGTAACCGAGAGTAGACACCTTGTCCATTGGGTTTGATATAAACTCAGTCGTAAACTACTTCCTTGTATTACTTGCGACCGGTGCACTGCCGGCACGTGCCGTGAATCACACTCGCATATTTTTGCGGTGCAATTTTGGTGCATCAGTGCCATAAATAACCGTTATAGTTGAGCTGTCAATGAGAAAAACCACAACGTATTTCTCGTAACAAATAAATTTCTGACAGTCTCGTGCCTTTCTTTTCCACAAATAGGAAATTTTATGTCTTCCGAGTGCTCTCTGTAGTAGAAACTGCACCCGTGGAAACACGCATTGTGTTTTACGCATAACAGTTCGATTGCCTTCAATTTCTTCTTCACCGTTGCGTAGCTCAATGTATACGATTAGGTTGCGGCGATAAATGAGAAACCTCTCTGGTGACATCATCAAAAGTCATGTATGTCATTCTGGTCTTCTACTTGATGGACAAAATTTGTAACAGTGCTGCTAAAGCCGTGTAGGCACTATTTTCGTACAACAGGTCTGTAGTTTCGTTAGAAACCGGTCGTACTCCGTGATAGTTACTCTAGCGAGTGACTCCTTGACTTCTACCACCATATCATCTTTGTCATTTGTTTCGATCCGGACATCCGGAGATGGGTCTATATCGTCCACGAACTGTTGCATGAAATCAACAATCGAACTCGAAGAATGCATATTCTGTGAATTTGACTGCACACTCATATCCCAATTTTGGCCCTCCAAATCTTCTCATACTTTTCCATGATGAATCCATACCTCAAACAATCTTATGAAACTTTTTCAGTAAATCATTGTAAATGGTGTCTATATCGTGCACACAAATATTACAATATTTCAGCACAGACACTTGAACCGATCTGCACCATATATCTACCATTTTTCCTCGCAAAATTGATGAAATTGGTCATTCCCAACGTGTGCCTAACTCATCCTCTCCGCTCTTATCCTTCTCTGATCCATTTCTTATATACGATAAATACAATTATGACAATGTGTTGTAAATACATAATTACAAAAAAAATTACGTATTATATGTACACAAAACATATAATTAAACATATCTTCTAATCATTGAACTCATAGTACCTTCTTCGGTAAATTCTAATGCACGGAATCACTTAACTCGTAACACATTCTTCGGTAAATTCTAATGCACGGAAGGAACACCATGTAGAGAGGAGAGAAAATTTGGCAAGAAGGTGGAAGAAATGAATAAAGGGCTTTGTGTATTGTAATCTGTATTAGTGACAGCGTACTCTGTGTGGTACTCCGTCGCTAACTAGTAAGGACGACATAACTTACAAAGTGCCCTGTCCTTAATTGACGGTTACACCAACGATCCTATTTGAGATTTTTAAACTGTAATAGATACATTTTGGTCAATATGTCAACTTAATTACTACGAACGGGAGACCGTTGTCGGTTCGCCGTCACTACTTAATATAGTAACGACGTCCATGTTTGTGTTCACCGTCGTTAACTTAGTGATGACGTACATGCTTGGTGTGCCGTCCTTATGTGATTAGTGAAGGCGTACTAAGTAGGTTCGCCGTCCTTACCAAATAGTGATGGTGTACCCAATTCAAGTCTGCCGTTGATACGGATTATATTCTTTCTTCATACGCAATGTTAGAGGCTACTCAAGGGGAATCAATATTATTGTCACACACTGTAAGGCGTATCATTTGATCCAAAACAATGGAATCCATCGAGCTCAATTATTTTTTATTGATCATTGAGCTCGAAACCAAATTTTTTTAAAAAATATTCGAATTCGAGACAAATCCGAACTTGATGTAAAAAGCGAGCCGAGCCTTGACAAATTTGTGATCGGCTTTGCTAGTTTACAGAGTTAATTGAGGATATGAAAGTAATCATCAAACAACAATGTGCTTGTGTCTTCTTCAGTTCTTCCCTCATATAAGAATCGTGACACTTTAAGTCCCGGTTTGAAACCAAATATGCATGAGCTATAGTTTTGAACCACCTAAAATAATTAATAACCACACTCTCCAATCCATGACTAGCAAATAGCTAGCATCATTCATGTAGCTTGTGAAATGTTTAGCTTGGTTTCCAATTGAAAAGTCACATGCAAAATCCATACCTTTTCAAGACCAACCCTCACTCCTCATCAACTTATTACCCAAAACAAAGCAGTACCCTCCATTTCCATCTGCCAATCAAATCCCAAGGGTCGAGATGGACGGACGGATCTTGGGTGCAAATAGGCCCACATTGACATTTCTTGCCAAACACAAGACTGTCTTGTCTGGTTTTGATCGCACCCACTTTCCATTTCCGGCCGCTACGATTAATTACCACATACGTACCCTTTCTCCATATTTCTGGTTTGAGATCTGAGGTTGAGGTTGGAACAGAAATGGCTCGAGGGAAGATCCAGATCAAGAGGATCGAGAACGCGACCAACAGGCAAGTGACCTACTCCAAGCGCAGGAACGGCCTCTTCAAGAAGGCCAACGAGCTCAGCGTCCTCTGCGACGCCAAAGTCTCCATAATCATGTTCTCCACCACAAACAAGCTCCACGACTTCATCACTCCCTCCATTACGTACCCATCTCCAAACCCACTTCATTAATTAATTTCTCGGTTACGTAATTACTAAATAATTATAATAATTATTTGTTAGAACAAAGGCACTGTTCGATCAGTACCAGAAGACTCTGGGGATCGATCTCTGGAGAACCCACTACGAGGTATATATATATTTCACCTCCATTTTCATCCACCTCTTCGGTATTTGTTAATTTGCGTGTGAGCAGAAAATGCAGGAGAGCTTGAAGAAGCTGAAGGAGGTGAACAGGAAGCTGAGGACTGAGATCAGGTAATTAAAATGCGAGAAAGTATTTTTATTTTTAATATTTGCGTTCATATGCATACTCTGTTTAATTTTATTGAGGTTAAATATGAATTTTTGACTTATAGACAGAGGTTTGGTGAATGTTTGAACGACTTGGGCTTTGATGAACTTCATGCTCTTGAAGAAGATATGGAAACCTCTGTCAAGACTATTCGGGAACGCAAGGTTTTATTCTTTTCAGCTTAATTAATGATTAATTAATATCTACTATATATATATATATATATATATTAATTAGCTCATTTTCAAAATTGATTTTGTTTTTTATTTAATGAAGAAAAATGTGAAGTTTTTAAGATAATTTATTTATATATATAATTAGGGAAACATTTGATTGAGAACCAATTGTGTAGTGAGAATGTGCGAATCACCAAAGTTTTTTCGTTGGACATTTACTTATTTTCATAGACATTCATTTTTATTGGATATCACTTACTATCTTGGGCATTCACTTATTTTCGTTAGACGTTCACTTAATTTTAATGGTCAAAGTCAGTTCTCAGGTTCTAACAAAAATGTTTGATTCTCACTTAATTTGTTATGTGTATAATTATATGTATATGCAGTCCCAACTATCAATGAGCAAAACAAGTTAGAAAGTAACAAAATAATATACAATAAACTATTTTTTCTAAAAGGAGAAATACCCACGCATCTTTAACAGTGGTGTTGAAGACTAAATAAATTAATGAAGCTCGAGAAAATCCTCTCTTTTACATGTTTGTTATGGGTAGTGTGTTTTTCTTCCAAATTCTCTTTACAGTTTCCCATGTTTGATATTAAATAGTTGTCTCAGCGGTTTTTAGGATTAAGAGTTACCTTCTTTATATAGATCATGTCCTCATGTATATGCTAATTAAATTATTTTGAATGACAGTATAAAGTTCTTTCCAATCAGATAGATACTCACAAGAAGAAGGTAATTATATATAGACAACGGGATCAATAACATGTTTGTAACCGATTGTTCTATACACAAACCTTTTTCATTATTGTATTGCCTGATTTTCAGGTGAGGAATTCAGAAGACATACACAGAAAACTGATGCATGAATTCGTAAGCACATATATATTATCTGAAATATTTTAGCTGATCACACATGTCATCATATGTATTTTTTTAATTGACTGTAATAATAATAATTAAGGATCGTATATAATTTTGTTCATGACATATATATGCAGGATTACGGGTTAGTAGATGATGGAGGGGAATACGATTCTATGATTGGCGCTCGCATTTATGCGTTACGCTTTTCACCCAATTTGCAAAATGGAGCAATAACGTCCGATCTCACCACCTACCCCTTGCTCAAGTAGAAAACATCATCATCATCTCCGATTTCACCGCCTACCCCATGTTCGAGTAGAAAAAACAATCAACATCATCGTCATCATGTCAATTGGAGTTATGATCAATCGTCAAGTTAAAAACAGTCTCAGGAAGTGTTCAAATTTGTAGTTAGTTAAGTGTGTAAGTGATTAAGTTTGTGAGTTTTGTTTTGCATGTGACACTGTATTAATAATTGTTGACTTGTGTAATTTGTAATTTGTATTTTGGTGAGAGACGACTAGTGCACTGATTACTGAAAGCTTTCTAGACTCAGTCACTTAAGTTTTATATCCTGGTTGTTTTTAAATGATTCTTTAAAGAACAATAATTGAAGATAATGATAAACTTTTAAAGTCTATGATGTAATGCTTGATGACCTTCATCTAGACCAATCGAAAAAATTATAAAATTTAAGATCCATCCTCAATTCTTAATTAATGACTCCAATAAAGTGTGACAATATCGATCTATGGAAACTTTTTATTAGAAAACCAACTCAACTAAAAGTTTAAGCTAATAGTTGAAGGACCAATTATAGTTTTATACTCTAACACGCGCCCTCACGGACAAGCCAGTTTTTAGGTTTGGACATGAACTTATTAAAAAGAATAGAAGATTGAGGAACCCATTAGAAGTTAAAGAACCTTTGAAAGAGAAGTTTGAGAGAAACTCATTAAAGAGAGTTGGAGAAGCCCATTGAAGAGAGTTTGAGCTTTTTATGAGAATAAGAGATAAGAGAGAATGAAAAGAAATAAAATTTGTGAGATTCAAACTCGTGTTCGCGAGGTACAACTAATTCGCAAGATGTTGACTAGAGCGACCATGTTTGACATTAATCTCATGACTCTTCTAGAGCTAATGAGTATAAGAGAATTTCAACGATATGCGTTACATTATATCTTTTTTGATGTATCATCCTCTAGTTTAAGCTATATATAATGCATTGTCTTCATAAATTATGGAATAACAATTAATTATTGAATTAATTCCACATTTATTTCGTGTATGTTAGTGACGAATTGTAAACACACATATTCCCAACTATACTATCAGTTTTTTCATTACCGACGGCGTACGTAGGGAGAATACATCTTTAGAATTCAACTTTGTGACGGCATACGCTACCATTGACCAAAACTTTACCGTTAGAAGTAAACAGTAGAAAATCGAGTCGTTGTTGTTACTGTTAGTTTGTAACGGTGTACTTCACAATGTGCGCCGTTACAAACTATTTTTATAAATCTTGGCAGAACCTCCCACTTCTCCCACCCTACAACTTCTCTCACACATTTTTCTCCCGACAAGGGTATTTTCGTAATTTCGATGAAAGTTTCCGACAAGTGTAGTTTCTAAATTTCCCGATTACCCTATCAAGTGTCCCCCACAAATACTATAGTTCATATAATCTCTCTCTGTATTAGTTGGTAAAATCGAAGTTGCGGAAAAACGGTTTATAATATTTCGGTGAATTAGAAGGTACGTACATTTTTAAACAATGCATTATGTAAATTATTATAGTTAGTGTGATTTATTTGAAATAGTGCATGTAGATTATTGTTTTTTTTGTGATTTTGGTGAAATAATAATGTATGTCATTTTTGGTATATAGTTATCTAATATTAATTGTTAACCGGATATATATATATATATCCGGTTAACAATTAATATTAGATAACTATATACCAAAAATGACATACATTATATATATTACATAGAATGGATTGGCGGAAGATCCCGTAAAATGAGTGAGGAATGGATGAACGAATTAAGCAGTTTCGTAAAATTTGCGAGGAAAAACGCTCCAAGAGATGGCATGGGACGTTTCAGGTGTCCGTGCACGAGGTGTTGTAATTCTTCTTGGCACGATATGGACACCATTTGCGATCATATATTGAAGAAATGTTTCCTTAGATTGTATAATGTGTGGTTCCATCATGGCAAAGCCGAATGAGCTAGTTCGAACCACAATTGGGATATGAGTTTGAGGTCAACTTCGGAGAATCCACCTTGCTCGACGTCGGACAACAATCCAGTGTACGTCGATCCTGCGTAGCAATTCGTGGATGATATAGACCCATCTGGATATGTAAGGGTTGGCGAGGACAAGGACGAGGATGAGGAAGAGGACATAAATATAGTAACCACATTCAAGGAGGGAGTCGATAAGGCAACCATGGCGGCATACAACCGGTTGGTGACGGAGTCTCAAAAGTCGTTGTACGAAACCACGTGGGTCGTCACTAGTGAGGACACTTCTTTAGTAGCACTGTTAAGGATGTTGTCCATCAAGCAGAGCATCGGGATGTTCGACACGTCTTTTACCCAGGTTGCTAAAGATTACTGTCGTACGTTACCCCAACCTAATACATATCCATCTAGCTACGCAACGGTGAAGCAGAGAATGAAGGCAATTGAACTGCCACAAGTGAAATATGATGCATGTTTGTACGGATGCGCTTTGTACTACGGAGACTTCTCGCAACTCTAGACATGTGGCATTTGTGGAGAAGCACGATATGCAAAAGTGAGAAAAAAATATGTTTCGAAGAAGACGTTGTGGTACTTCCCATTGACTCCTTGACTCCAACAATTATATCTTGCGCCAGAGACAGCTGAGTGGATGCAATGGCACGGGGAGCGGGAGAAGGAGGACGATGACATATTAGTACATCCATCAGACGGTGCAGATTGGATTCAGTTTGACAAGAAATACCCTGTATTTTTGGGAGAAATCCGGAACGTGCGGTTGGCGCTATCATTCGACGGGTTCTCTCTATATGGGTCTAATACGCCAAGTTATAGTATGTGGCTTGTAGTCGCTATCCGTTGAATCTTCCGCCCTTGATGGCTATGCGAAAGGAGTATATCATCCTCATCATCTTCATATCCGGTCCAAAATCACCTGGGAAATGCTTGAATAACTTCATGCGTCCACTGATTGATGAGTTGATCCATCTATGAAAGCATGGAGCTGTCACATGGGATGGTTTCAAGAAAGAGGCATTCATAATGCGGGCTGCTGTGATGTGGACAATAAGTGACTTCCCGGGTTTAGGAATGTTGAGGGGCTTTCAAACTAAAGGCTATAGGGCATGTCCTCTATGCTCGGACGAGATCGATTCTTTACGCAGTAACTCAAGAATCTCTTACCAAGGTGCGCGTAGGTTCTTACCACGGAGACACCTGTTATGGGTCCGAAAGGATGTCGTACCGATGCATTTCGCCCATAACTTGTTGGTTTATTAGTCGCATTTGTGCTTAATTGTGACGTTCTTGAGAACTTTTGATGCCGCGAGTGGTTTGGGAATCTTTATTGCATGAGCGAGAATTACGAGCTTAAAAGCGGGTCGAGGAGGAGTTTGTTTGGATGGCAAGGCACAGGCAGAGGAGAGATCCGCCCTGGAGTCCGGACCGGATACCAGGCCAGATTACCCAGACAGAGAGCATATCCTCTCTGATATCCGGACCGGATATCAGGAAGGAAAACCCTACCAGAGAGCACTTTCTTTCCCATATCCGGTCCGGATATGGCACCGGATTACGGGTTATTCCAGACCCTATATATACGTTTTGGAGCTCGTTTTGAGGAGACTTTTGGCCAATTTGGACTTTCACTTTGAGAGAGCTTTGGGGGGACGAATCTTAGAGAGTGAGAGCTAGTTGAAGGAGCTTCAAGGTGGAGAATCCAAGAGCTAGGAGCATCAATTCAAAGGAACAAGCAAGGAGTGATAGATTCAAGTTCGGAGAAGAAGAGCTTCACCATTTCGTAAGCTTTCTCTTACTTTTTCACTTGTTCTAGTTGATTTTTGGATATGACTTGTAATTTGGTGGTTGATTTCATGAGACTTATCTTAGACTCCATGGCTAGGGAGTAGTTCCTTGGCTATGGAGGCTAATTTGTGTAAAACACTTCGATTCCATGATTTTGAGGTATTAGTTCTTGGAAAATTAGTGTGTTGCTGTGGATTGCTTGAGTTTGATTGTGATTATCCATGGTTAAACGTGTAGGATAAAGATATTCTATGTTGAAGATCTAGGATAGTTTCACCTTAGGCAACTCATTGATTCTCGAGAGAGACGGTGAGTTGACGGATCGAAGTAACCCCGAGGGTGGAGGGTCGAAGCTGTGCCTCGAGGCATCCGGTAGCCCTTAGTGAATAATCGTCGTGCTTAGTGCGGATTGAGTTAGAATCGATCTCGAGAGAGTCATGAATATCTCAATTTAGGTTGATTTCAAATCTCGAGATGCGAAATTGACACTAGGACGGTTAACTATTAGTGCACTTAATTGCTTTGAATATATGTCTCAATTGTTGGTTTCATTTATGCTTTGTATGAGTTAGTCTTCTAAGCCCCTTGTAGATTGATACCTTAACTCATTTGTTCTTTAGTACATTTTGATATTGAAAAACATATCTGTACATAGAATTTGTTACTCGCTTAATACAAAAAGCCAAAAAGACTTAGAACTTAGAATTTACAATCACTTCCTATACACTTCAATCGCACGATCACATGATTTACAACACTGTCGTCCTTTGTTAATCCCCGAGGAAATGACAAGGGTTTAACTACTTCCCTTTATTACTTGTTAAGTGTTAATCGCACGAGACGTTAATCCGTGTCGTTCTTGCGACACGTTTTGGCCGAACAACACCCACTGTGATTTAAGGCGGCGGCCTTTAACGGGAAGATAGAGACCCGGGAAAGGCCTAAGCGGCATTCAAGGGTTGTCGTACTTAGTGCGATTCTACGTCATAATTATCCACCGCCTAGTATACATCCAAAGTGCAGTAAACGAAAAGGTGGTCCTATCTGTTGGTCTCATAAAAGCATTTTCTAGCAGCTGCCTTATTTAAAAACTCATAAAGTCAGACATGCGTTGGATTCGATGCATATAGAGAAGAACTTATGCGACAACGTCATAGGTACAGTTCTTGGAATTACGGGGAAGATTAAGGATGACGAGAAAGCCAGGAGAACTTACGAGGAACAGGGAGTCCGCCGAGACCAGTGGTTACAAGATGGGGAGCTCCCAGATGCACCTTATGGCGTGAAGGGTCATGGACGGAAGGAAGTACTGGAGCATATCCGAGCAGTTATGTTCTCCTCTGGATATGCCGAAAGTCTAAAGAGCAAGGTGAATCCCAATGAGAAAAAGTTTCTCGGACTGAAGACCCACGATTGTCACATGCTGATGCAACGCATTTTCCCCTTTGTCATTCGGAAGTACGTTGCGCCTCATGTGGCAGAAGCATTAACAGACCTTAGCAATGCCTTCCAGTTGTTGCGCACGAGGGAGCCGAAGAAAAAAGCCCTGAAAAAGTTGCAGGAAGATATGGTGATTCCAGTTTGTAAGTTGGAAACTATTTTCCCTCTTTCAGTCTATACAATTATGGTTCACCTTCTACTGCACCTTCCGGATCAAGTTCTGCGGACCGACTCAGTAAATTTCACATGGATGTTTCCAATTGAACGGTATGATCCTTTACTGAAAAATATCATTTCTATTTACCATTGAACCCCATAATCGAATCTAAAATTTATATTACCATCATAAGCATCTTGGCGTATAAAAGAAAAGTGTGCGCAACCCGCGGTATCCGGGAGGTTGTAGAGCGCAACAATACTTGATACTTCGTTCTCACCGTGTCTCCTTGTCGTCGCCGTCGCCTCACCTCCTTGTCGTCTCCGATTTCTCCATTGAAAAGGTATGTTTTCTTAAATCAATCTTTATTTTTTATATTTGTTTAATTTATGCATGTATGTTGAATATTTCTTGAATATTTGTTGAGAATTGTTAGTTTTAGGTTTTTGTTGAATATTTGACATGAATTGTTACTTTTAGGTTTTATTTCAATATTTTACATGAAGATTATGCAAATTTGTTGAATATTTGTTGCAAATTGTATGAATTTAGGAAAATATTTGTTGGAAATTGTATGAATTTAGGAAAATATTTGTTGGATATTTTCAGAATTTTTGAAAATCCCCCGTAGGGGTATTTTGGGAATTTGTTAAATATTTTGGAATTTTTGAAAATACCCCTTAGGGACATTTCTGGAATTAATAAAAAAAATACCCGTTAGGAGGGTTTTCGAAATTTTTAAAAAATACCCATGAGGGATATTTTCGAAATTAATAAAAAACACCCTAAGGGGTATTTCGGAAATTTTGAAAAGTACCCCTTAGGGGTATTTTCGGAAATATTAAGAAAATACTCGTTAGGGGTATGTTCAGAAATTTTGAAAAATACCTGTTAGGGGTATTTTTGGAATTTTTAAGAATACTCCTAAGTGGTATTTTCAGAATTATTAAGGAAATAACCCTTAGGTGTATTTTCGGAATTAATTAAAAAAATACCCCTTAGGGGTATTTTTGGAATTAATTAAAAAATACCCTTAGGGATATTTTTGAAATTAATAGAAAATACCCGTTAGGGGTACTTTCGGAATTTTTAAAAAATTACTGGTTAGGGGTACTTTCGGAATTAATAAAAATAGTCCTTGCCATTTACTATAACTATTACTTCTTTGAATTGTAGATAATGGGCATGAAGCATAAGGCCCCAAAGGCCAGGGCACCTACGCGGTCCACTATGGACACTAGGTTTTTCGCTGTTGCACACACGACGAAATCTCTGGATGATTGCTACACTCCGTCACCTCTGGATCCGACTCAGCCGACAAATCCGGGCCAACAAGGGTACGCATGGACCTACCAGATGTTGCCGGATACGAGTTTCCTGGAGATGATCCACGATGGGTCGGGACCATCAACTGTCGGAGCTGGCGGTTCGGCGGGAACCCTGTTGTCGTTGAATGAGTGGAGCCTTCTACCCCTCGACTACCCAGAGCATGAGGTGCACGAGCTCTACTTTGACGATCAAACGAAAGAGAACTGTCTGGTTACCAAGAGCTGGGAAGTCAGGGCGAAGAAGGGGCCAAAAGTCGACGTCAAAATTGAAGTGGAGGAGCGTGCAGTCCAACTTAACGGAAGCCTTATTTCGTTATCCTGGGAAAACGACAAACTTTTCGCCACGTTTCCGGCCAATACCAAAGAGCCATGGAAGATAGGGAGGTTGACAAGGCTTGTAGGAAAGTATGCTCACGAATGTGACGCTTCCTACCAGACTATGACCAATCTTCTAGAGTCTGAATACCGGTTATTTTGGAAGAAATTTCGGGTAATTTCAATACTTAACAATCGTTTAATTTTCCAACGGCGTATTTTGTAGTTTTGGATATTGACGTGACATTTTTATATTTCAGCGCTTGTATCATTTGAAGACGTGGATTCGCGAGACGGCTGCAACCGCTTACAAGGAGCGAAAATCAAACATGAAGCCCTTATACAACATCTACACAGCGCCGGAGAAATTAAACCGAAACGGAATTCCCAAGGTATTTAAAGGGAAGAATTCCCAATGGCGGTGGCTCGTTCAACACTTTGACGAGAACGAGGTATTTCTTTAGTCATTATTTTTTTAACTAATTTATTCCCTACTGGAAAAAAAAATTATTCCCTACTTAATTTCACCTGATTACATTTAAATTTTTTTCCAGAGGCTCGGTTCTCATATGAGTACAATTCGATTGAGCACGAACAAGTTGAACCACCATACCGGGTCTAGATCATACAAAAGTATTTGGGAGGACATGGAAGAATGCGGCACCGTAGAGATCTCCAAGAAGTTGGAGACCTGGCTCAAGGCTCACCTGGATGGGGGCGGTGATCAGGAGGGGGAGGAGGAGCACGTGATAGCGAAACGTGTAAGTTATTTATAGATTAATTTGTTTTTTTTTATTTCTTATTTTTATATTTTCATTTATTATATTAATTTATTCTTAATTTTATTTATAGATTTTCATTAAGAATGCGCTTAAGGAATGGAGGGAAAACTCGGATAAAATGGACGAGCTTGGGAATATGTCCAAGATGACCGACGCTGAGGAGGACGAGGTTATGCGACAAGCGGTCCAACATTGTATCAACCTGGAGGCGGCCAAAGGAAACACCTTAGAAGTCCCCCGATGATGACACATCCGGGTGCTTACGAGGCGTCGGAGAAGACGAGAAGACGTTCGTCCTCCTCTGGTTTTCCTGCTTAGGCGTTTCCACAGCTCCAGACTCAGCTCGATCAAGCGACGCAACAGATCACCAGTCAAGCAGAGCTAATCGCCAGTGCTAACCAGAGGGCCGGAAATGCTGAGCGGGCGGCCGCCGAGGCTAAGGCGGCTTTAGCCAAAACAACAACATGCTCAACTTCTTCTATGATCAGCTGAAGCGTACCAATCCGGACTTGCCTCCATTTAACCCGAACATGTATAGACCTTTTGATATGTCGTAGTTAAGTTCATCATGTATATTTATTCAAACAATTTTAATTTTAGTTTTTAATTTAAATTTTATTTCTTTGATTATTTAATCATTAAAAAAATAAAAAAATGAATAAAAGTTAAATATTATATTTAATTTTTTTCATTTTTTATTTTTTTAAATATATATTGTAACGACGTACAACACATGTACGCTGTTACAACATTAACAGCGTACAATACATGTACGCCGTTAAAGGTGTAACGGCGGACGTCACAGTGTACGCTGTCACAGTACCAACGGCGTATATACTGTGTACACCGTCACGTATGTCGTTGACGGTGCCGTCAGATTCGTGACGGCGTATTATACTGTATACACCGTCACATTTCTAACGGCGTACGCCGTTAGTTTTGTAACAACGTACAAGTGTTGTGCGTCGTCACAAATTCTAACGGCGCACATATACACCGTTACAATTTGTAATGGCGCGTTTGTAACGGCGTATGGTAAAACAACGATTTGTATGCCGTTACAAACTGTAATGGCGCACAAACTGTAACGGTGCTTAAACTGTTTTCTAACGGCGCACGTTGTGCGCCGTTATTACTTGAAAAAATGTATCTTGCATAATGCTAGAAATTTTGAATGACTAAAAGATGTTACAACCAAAGTTTTCTTCGTAGAGCACCATGGTACTGTTGTTTTGTTATACATATATACATAATTCGTTTGGGAGTGTGCTTCATGGCCATTAGAAATGTATCCTGCCCCCGCATACCTGGCTAGACCAACAGTCTCTTGTGGATTCTGAGTACTATAATCTCATATCTTTATTCTCACTAAAGTAATCAAATATATACTTGATTTTGTCTTAATATCGTGTAGTTAGCTCTAAGATGAATCTAGTTAACAAATTGACCAAACGCTATATCTAGCCTTATACATTTTACAAAATTTAATAAATTAAGAGGAATTAGTACTGTATTAACTATACTTTGTAAGGCGTGGTACTAGATCCAAGAAGATAGAAACCATCAGTAGTTAGAGAAGGGCACACATTCTGAATGTTAAAAGAAAAAAACGAGTGCGCTCTATTGAACACCTTTCATGACTTTCCATATATAGGATTGCAACAATATTAACGTCTTGTACCCTTTACTTGTACCACTATGTACGGTCTGTAGTCTTCATTAACACGTGCATACGATGTAGCCATAAAATTATAGGAAAGTATTTGACAATTTTTCTTTCTTTCTGACGTTTATGTGAAGGATTCCATGGGTTCCAACGATTTAATTTCATGCAGCGGACATAAATTAACCAGGGAATCCCGAGAATTAAAAACGATCTTTATGCAGAAAAATTCCAGCAGCATATGAACAAAAAGAATATGTTTACACCTTTACCGAATACACGAAAACCTTTCCG
>JAYMTP010004820.1:0-14312 GCA_036897365.1 Geranium brycei
TAGAGTTAAGTGAGACGAAATGTAATTTGGGTGACTGCAAAATCGAATTTTATATTTAGGTGTACTTATGTGAGAATGACGTATAGTTGAGTATAATTATGTGTAATTACCCCTGCAATAAATTTGATGGTAGAATTTTCCAAGATAAACCAAGCATTGATAAGAAACAATATCTTACAAATTGCAATTGAATATTTATCAAATAGAAGAGTTGGTCATCATGACCTCAAGCATTCATCAATGTATGAAACAAGCATTTAGTGCCCTTGGCAATTGTGCCATATCTTTTCGTTCCTATCATCTTCAGTGTTTGACAAAAATAATCATTATTGCATTCTACTTTAAACAATTGTCAGAAATAAACAATATGAGATAATCAACTAATTTAACTTTCCACACAATACAAACAAAAAACACCACAGTTCACCTTTAAATGTCATTGATCACTGAAGCTATCATCATAGCGGTAGTAGCAGTAGTATACATCGACCACAATTAGCTTCATAGACTTAAGCACCACAAGCTATATTGGCTTCAAGCCACATGACATGAAGGTTCAAGGACCGTACTAGCTAAACCCAGAAACAGAAACAGAAAAAAAAACCAAATAGATAGATGATTTATATATAGCTCAAGAACTAGTTATGCAGCAGTAACTGCAATTTTCATGCCTGCCTGGCAATGCCCTGGAATGCTGCATATGAAGTAGTTTGGTCCCTTTGCAAGCTTGATCTTATCTTTTCCTGTCTGAAATGCTTTCGCCCCCCTCGGAACACTGCATCCTTGGTAACCAGCCTTGTTCACCGCCACGACATTGTGAGCCGAAGGACTATAGCTGAACACTACAGAAAAATCCACACAAAAATGTGTATATGATCAGTTTTTGTATGTAGCAATGCAAATAAGCAAGAACTTCTGCAGAATATCTTGTATAGAACATATTGGATCCCAGATCTCATATATATAAAATAAGACTAAATCACAGATATTATAAAGGTTGTGATCATGCACGAACTGAGTTTCAGCAGAAACTTGTGATTTCAGGTTACAAAAAGACTGGTCTATAGGTTTTGGGTCGAATATGTAAATAAACTCTCCTTATACTGCATATTTATCTGATGTGGGACTTGGACTCACATGTGTAATCCTAACATACGATAAAGTGAATGATAATGACGGTGCAGAGATATTAAAGGATTTGAAACAGACCAAGAGTGTCGCCGGCCTTGAAGCGCTTGCCCTTAGGCCAGGCGACGACGTTGAAATTCCAGCCAGCGGAGCCACCAACAGGGAAGCTGGCCGCAAGAGCCATCTCTGCAGGGAGTAGCAGCAGGCAAAGAAGCACTGTGGCCACTACAACTGCACTGTCTCTTCCCTGAGCCATAGTTCTTGAACAAACACGACAATATTGGAGTGAGTGTGTGCGTGAGTGGGCGAGGAGTGAGCCGAGTGAGCGTTTACAGAGGAAAGCATAGGGCCTTTTAATGGAAAGCTCAGCGAGGACAGAGTTGTCAGTTTATGGTTTATTGGGGTGGTTGGGAGGGCGTAGGGTCAAAAAATGGTAGGACCATATTGAGAGGAAGATATGGATCTGGCCTCCCTCCCATAATCATCATCCGTGATTCAACAGTTTCACAAGATTAAACATTTTCTTGCCAGAAACACTGTAAACAAATCAACCTCCACTTCATAAAATACTATCTATTACGAGGACAAGCTAAAGATCAATACTCACATGTCAAATAACAACATCGACAACTTGCAAGCATAGGTATGAGAAAGAATATGGGAAAAAGTGCATAAAAAGAGCAAGCACACATTCGTGACATACACGATTAAAGTAGAATAAGTTACTTATATTTCCTAAACCGATGAATCATGCTATATTTTCTTGTATACTTTTGTTACTAAGGAAAGGGTCGAGTAATAATGGTATATCTATACATATAGTCAGATGGGCCAGAAGGCATTAGATGACACATTTTTTTCTTCCTATTATTAACTTTAATAAAGCCACCCACCCACCGACCAGAAAAGAAAATTCATCAATTACTTGGGACTTTTTTTCAAGGTTGCTCAGAGCACAGGATATAGGCAGATTTCCAGGAAGGGCCACATATATCTATATATCCTATTCAAGTTCAAGTCTTCAATCCGACATAAGCACAACATTAACGGGTCAATTTATACACACACATATATATATATATATATATAGTGTATAATATTACTAAACCGTCTTTATCAATTAAAATGGTAGTTCCAATATGTCACTCGTGAAAAAATTTCCATAGCACTGAGCATAACACATTCTCTTGATAAGAAATTCATGAACATGAGAAAATATCAACAGGCACAAGATCATAGTCATCAATCTCAATCTGTTGTATTATCGTACTAATGTTATAAAAATAGGCCGTGATGAAACTTAAACATGAAAAACTATTTTTCTTCAAAAAAAAATGAGTACCTAAGTTTCACAAGGAGCAACAACTCTTCACTCAAAGACAAAAGTGGACCAGCCAGACAAGAGATGCCACTAGCTACTACTATCATTGACAATTCTAAATATATTTATAATTTAAGTTTTTGTCATACAAGAATTAATACATCAATACAATGAAGTGTTCAAGTGGGCAAATCCTAAATTACCATTTACCAATGCCTACAAAAGATTCAAGTTTCATCAATCTAGTAATAATAATGAAAGATCCAATCCTTGACCCAAATAAAGGAAACAAAACCCAATCCAAGGAGCTCAATATGGAATGAACCCATCACCCAAAAATTAAAAATACATGTAACACAATTTGATTATTGACTAGAATTTGATAGCTTATATATGCTTAACCCAGTTGAATCGAATGTACGATGAAGAAATCAAAAACCTGGTGAGCTCACTGAGTGACTAGAAACACACCCCATTGTTTCTGATTACTGAAATCATCACCCCATAGTCACTGGAAATCACAAACAAAAAAGTGAGGAATTTTGATTACTTTCCTGCAATTTCTCAGCAACCAAACACAAATATCCCCATTCAAAAAGAGAGGAAAATTCTTACTGCAAATGGGTATCAGGTATACATTGCTTAGGGTAAAAAAATTCCATGAACAGAGCTCCTGGGTTTGGTTTGGTCCTCTTCGTCTCCATTTCCATCGCCTGCTTAAGCTCAGAACCAGAAGAATCAAGAACAGCAGTGACTGTGAGAAGGAGAGTGGATTCGAAGACGAAGAGACACTTGTGGTCCTTTACAGTCATTGGGCCAAAGCCCAAGTTTCCAATTAAACCCAATGGGCCTGAGCGACTGAGCCCAATACGAGAATGAAATGACATTTATACCCTTGAATATTTGTTTGTATATTCACCAACTGTTGATTTTAATTAGTTTGAAAGTAAGATATTTATTTTTTTGTCTTAAGACACGAATTTTCCGGGTTTTTTAAAACGTGGATCTATCTACTCTAATCTAATTAATCTAATCTAATCTAATCATCAAAAGTTAAAAATAAAAAAAACAAACTAGTGTCGATCTCTTACACAGATTCGCCGATCTACGCTCTCGATCTCTGGTTCTCTTTGTGGCAGCAACGTCTTCGTCGCCATGGATTTCGCAGCTCAGCTTGCTGCTAGACCCATTCTCTTGCTTGTACTTATAGCCTCCATTGCGAATACCAGCTACGCCTCGATCCACCTCTACAGCAACGAACAGTTCAGAGATGTGGGCAACGCCTATCTCCTCTCCGGCGGGAGCGAGGGCATTGTCGCCTCCGTCTCCGCCTCCTCCAATTCCTACATCAGGTTCTCGATCTCGATCTCTTTCTCTATGTATCTGTTTTGCTCAGTGAATGTGATTGTGTGTGTTTGTGGGTGTGTGAGGTTGAAGTGAAATTGAGGTGGGTTTGGGTGGGAAATGTGTTAGATCTGATGAGATTGGAAATGGGTCTGGTGGAGAGTTGTGATTGGTGCCTGTTTGTGATTTGGGTTTCTTTTGGTTTTGCTCATACATTGACTGTCTGAGTTGTGTGTTTATGAGAATGGGTAAGAATGGAGAATGCTGTTTGAAATTTGGATTTCTTGCTTTGTGATGTGTGCTTTACTAGAAAATGATGAATTGAGCCCTGTGAATTTTCTTGGAGAGATTAGCTAAACAAGTAGTTGAGTTTTGTGTGTTTCCGTAATTGTTTGTATAAATAGATTGTTGTGTTTGTATTAGGAATCCTGACATGTATATAATGGAATTATATTTGAGAACATTACCTTCCAGAGGAGTAAGATTGTGATTTGGGATGTTTTTGGTTTTGCTCATACATTGACTTTCTGGGTTGTGTGAATGGGTTGTATGTTTCTGTTTGGTGACCAGGAAAGTTGAGAATAGGTAAGGATAGAGAATGCTGTTTGAAATTTGGATTTCTTGGTTTGTGATGTGTGCTTTACTAGAAATTGGAAATGATGAATTGACCCTTGTAAATTTTCCGGAAGAGATTACTAGATTAGCAGTACAAGTAGTTGAGTTTTGTGTGTTTCTCTAATTGTTTGTGTAGATTGTTGTGTTTTTATTCAGAATCCTGACATGTATACAATGGAATTAGATTTGAAAATATTACCTTCCAAAGGAGTAAGGATGCTGCTGACCAGCAAAAGGATGTGGAAGACGGTAGCGGTTTGATACAAGCAATAATTTTTGAAGCTGCTGACCGAGACAACATTGGTGGTTCTGCTTATGGTGGGCAAAGATCTATATGTTGCACCCCCGATCTTGCTAAGCTGGAAGGTTGCCAGCAGGGTGAAGTAATTAGGAGGCCTTCTGCAACAGATATGAACTGGCCGATTGTTTTGAAAGTCCAGTTCAATGGTAACTCCTTGTCTGCACATATGGATGATACGAAGGTTGTCATCACGAAAACTGGAATGTATAACTTGTTCTTTATAGCATGTGAACCTAAGCTTAAGGGATTAACGATGAGCGGGAAGACCTTGTGGAAAAATCCCGATGGTTATTTACCGGGCAGGATGGCTCCACTGATGAAGTTTTACGTGTTCATGTCACTTGCTTATTTGTTTTTGAGTGTCATTTGGTTTTCTCAGAATGTGAGGTTTTGGAAAGATATATTGCAACTTCAGCACTGCATCACGGTTGTTATTGCTCTTGGATGGTTCGAGATGATTCTTTGGTACTTTGAGTATGTGAATTTCAACGATACGGGAATAAGGCCAATTGTAGTTACTACGTGGGTCGTGACAATTGGAGCTGTGAGAAAAACGGTGTCACGCCTACTCATACTCTCTGTTTCAATGGGTTATGGTGTCGTGCGACCCACTCTTGGCGGTCTGACCTCAAAAGTGCTACTCATCGGTGTAACTTATTTTCTGGCGTCTGAGTTGCTGGATATTACCGAGTATGTGGGGACCATCAATGACATATCGGGAAGAGCAAGGCTCTTACTTGTCCTTCCTGATGCTTTCCTTGATGCGTTTTTGATTTTGTGGATTTTCACGTCTCTTTCAAAAACCTTGGAGCAACTACAGGTATTTGCTCTTAAGATTGATGTTTTTGGCCTCGACTCTATTGTTTCCAACATATTTACTGACAGGCACTCCTCAAAACTTATTTCCAGGCGAAGAGGAGTTCTGTTAAGTTGGATATCTATAGGAAGTTCTCGAATGCATTAGCCATTACAGTTGTGGCTTCAGTTGCTTGGATAGCATATGAGGTATGGCTTCTAGTCGAGACCGTTTTGGATTTAAAGAAATTACCATTCATCAGTAGTGATGTGGATAAGAAGCTATTTATTTTCAATACTTCATGTTGTGGTGCGCATAGTTCAGATTAAACTTCACGATATTTGATACATTTATCTTGCTTTATCCTTAGGAATCTACTGGATTAATATCCTTGCTGACTTTTACAATTTACATCATTTATAATGTAAAAATCTAAACTACTTGAGTATGTCAGTCATGTTTATAGGAAACTGAAAAATGCATTTTGCTGTTCAATTCATAGAGTCGGAATGTAGTATCTGACTTGCTTGGCAAGTTGACATAACATGAAAATTTTGTAGTGGACCGATGCCCACTTATGAAAGTATGTTACTACACTAGCGGTTATTTGTGATACAAAAATTATGATAAATATTCATCCTTACATGCTTGATAAGTAATGCTACTTCTAAGAAAATGTTAGGAGTGCATAATTGAGAATATTATTTAATTTTAATTGCAGAACATCCAATTGAATAGGCGATCAACCTGCTTGCAGTACCAGCTTTATATTGTATAACATTAACTTTCTAGGTCTTCTCTCGCCTTATTAGCTCTTTCTTGCAGGTTTACTTTAAAGCAACCGATCCTTTCAATGAAAGATGGCAGAGTGCTTGGATCATTACCGCTTTCTGGGACATTCTTGCATTTGCATTGCTGTGTGTAATCTGCTACCTCTGGGCCCCATCTACAAACTCTCAAAGGTATGCACCATGCTTCAAATTTGTAATTCAGGTTCCTTGCAGCCCTTACTTGCAAGTCCTTGATGTTGGTTAAAGTATTGGAAAACCAAATCATTATACACTTCCCAAAACTTTGAACTTTATGGTGTCCAACTTGCCAGCTTAAATCTGAGTTGAAATAGTATTTCCTGTTGTACTTTATAGTTGAAACCTGGAATTGCCATCTTCATGCTTGTGTTGCATTTTATTATGGGAAAATGGTGATGTATACTATCACACTTTTGCAAGAGGGTGATGTGTACTTTATTAATGGCAAAAGGGGGCTGTCAACTTTGATTTTTTTTGTGCAAAATTTGTATATTTGTATAAAATAATTTAAAAATAATAATTTCTAACTTAAAAATAAATATTAATTTCAAAGGCAATATCGTCATTTTCATACAAATATACACATTTTGCACAAAACATCAAAGTTCACAGCACCCTATTGTAAAAGTGTGATAGTATACATCATATTTTTGCCATTTTCCTTTTTATTATTGAACGACACATGAAAAGGGAGCGTTGCATGTGTTTTATAGCTCACAACTCCGAGCTTGCACTATTCAGCTGCTTCAAGTTTTCGCACTTCAATGACATTTGCTGAAAGCAAAAGCCTAATAAGAGTCTCATCTCCATTCGCTAGCTAGAAACCATAGATAACTAAACTATTGTGCCAAACTCACACAGGTACGCCTACTCGGATGAAGCAGGAGAAGAGCACGACGACGAAGAGTCTCAAGCCCTCACCGGGGGAAGATCAGAAGGCGACCTCAGTTTGGTCAAGCACGAGAAAAAACGAGGAACCCCTAGTGACCACGACGTTCAAGATGACGGCGAGGAAGAAGAAGATAAGAGGGAATGATAATTCATGGCTCACTCCTGCAGCATAAACCCAGACATCAAATTGTGCTTTGAACAACATTAAATTTTGATTCTTGTGTGTATGTAAAATGAATGTTGCTAACTGCTAGTTGTTTTCACAGTATCACCACTTTATGTAAATCAAAAAGCTTGGTCTAAATTGTAATCTACTTTTTTTTTGGCTTTTAGTCAAAGATTTTTCTCATGCAAGTGCAACCCATCATCTGCACAAAAGGGTATTTTAGTCATTTCATAGTAATGAAATAATCACCAAAACTAATTAACTGATATATTTTCCCTTATTTTATTGACACTGATGGGATTTTTAGTATATGAATCCATTAGAGTCCAGTTGTGTTATTATTAGGCTCTCAAGCCAATTGGGTTGGGGCTTTTGTGAGCAGTGTTCTTGAGTACAATCAGTAGAGACGACGAACAGAGCTTGTGTGGGATCGATCGTTCAAAGGACAAATCTTTCATCGACCAACACAATCTGTGTAATCTGGAGAAGAAGGCCCTCGAAATCTATGGCTAGCAGCAATGGCGGGTCAGCACCAGCCGAAGAGGAGCTCCGAAAAATGGCGGAGCTGAGCAAAACCCTAAAGGAAGGCGAGAGGATCCTCGCCCCGACCCGGAGACCCGACGGAACGCTCCGCAAGCCCATTCGGATCCGGGCCGGCTACGTACCGCAGGAGGAGGTCGCCATTTACCAATCCAAAGGTGCAAAGGTATGTCTTTTCTGATGATTATGTGTTTTCTGTGTGTACAGTTTTGTTTGGCTACCGAGAAAATGGGGGAAAGCGATGGAAAATGTAGTGCCAGTAGTGGGAAGTGGAATTATTTTGTTCACTGAATTTGGATTGGTATGGGGTTTTGGGGTGTTTGTGAATCCCAATTCTGATGCTTTGTTTGGTTACTTAGAAACTAGAGGAGAAATTATTTTCATGTGCTTATAATTGATATAAACTCTATTTAGTCAGTGTTCTAAAAATCTCCCCGACTTGTCCGATTAGTCCCTGATTAATCACCGATTAATACTCCCTTAGTTCCCAATCAATCTTTTAATCCGATTCATTTTCCGATTAATTCCCGACTAGTCCCCAGAAGGCCCTCTATGCAACTGCATACAAAAATACATCAGTTTTTTTCTCTTTGGTTACTGGAAAATACGTGTATTAGTTTTGTAGAATGTGAGGTACAAGTTTAAGTCTTAAGGTATTTACGATGGATGTATTAGTGAGTGGAAGTACATACCAATGCATACTTGGCCAAGTGGTTGGTGTCGGGATTCTTAGCCCAAGGACTTGAGCCTGGTAGACAGTAGGTAGTGGTTAAACAGATAAAAAGATAAGGTAGTGAGAGTCAAGTGTTGTAAAAATCGCTAGACGCTAGTCGGTTGAAGAGGGCTTTCTAAGGACTAATCGGGGATTAGTCGAAAAATAAATCGGATTATAGGATTAATCAGGAATTATAGAGGATTAAATATTTCAAAATAATCCTCATTATATTTAATCGAAATATATATATGATTATTGAGCCGCTTATTTTGTAATCGTATTAAATATTCTATTTCAACTAATCCTTAGATCTTGGCCGAAAAATGAAATAAGACACTTATTTTGTAATATACATGACTGATGCAGTGGAAGAAGGAAATGGCTTCACAGGATGGGCCGCCTGGTTATGATCCGGAGGTAGATGCAAAACCTAAGACTAAGGCAGCTAAGAGGAATGAAAGAAAGAAGGAGAAGCGGCTACAGGCATGTTGTTATGGACCTGTTCGATAATTACTCATGCTTGCATGTTTGATTGATTAATTGCTTATTATTAAAGTTTAAAGCAATTTTAACGAATTAGCTATGCAGGCTTTTCTGGTAAAGGATAAAAACTTGGAGCATGCTGATGATAGTAAACCGGAGGGAATGTCATCTGCAAAAGATGTAAGTAATGGATCTGAATCCGTCAAGTCATTGGCGTCTTGGATGAATGAGCTAGCTGTTTCTTCTAGTCCAACTATAGCTTCCCATCCCTCGGACTCGGTAGAGGGATCAAATCCTGAAGATCCGGCTCTAGATATCGACAAAAAAATCCGAGCTCTTAAAAAGAAGGTAATATTTGCTCATTTTGTCCAGTAAAATATATACCGTTTTAGTTGACTCCTGCGAATGAGTTTGAAAATCTGAAGAAAACAAGATATGTCTGATACAAAGTTACAGGTATGCAGTTAATAGTGTTTTGCTGAAAACACAGTTACACCGATATTTACTAGTGTAAGGAATTCAGTATACACGTTTAGCCTTTTTCGTACAGATATGATGTATCCGCTGCAATGACTTCTGATACTATAGGGCTTGGAAGTCACGGGCATGATTAAGAACTACACAGCTCATGAGTATATTTGTTAGAAAAAAAACATCTCCTATTATATTCCTTACTGAATCTGATTTCATATCAAGTGTTTTCTGGTCACCCAACTTTGCCTATTCGAAATCGTCCATAACCCCCATTTCCTCTGGTTTTTTCTGACCTAATTGTTGGTTCACTGCTTCAGGTTCGGCTTACAGAAGCTCAACTACAGAAAACTGCTCCGAAAGATATGAAGCCAGAACAATTGGAGAAATTGGCAAAACTCGAAGGTTGGAATAAAGAGCTAAAGCTTTTAGAGGATAAGAAGGAAGAATCAGCAAGAACATTATCATGATTCAGGCTCCTTGTTAGTGTGCAGAAAAGAAACTATGTAGATTTTTGTTTTCTGGTTTCATGAACTTCAGATTTATCCAGATTTTGTTTCTTCTACCATTTTCAAGGTTGTGTGCGTACTTCTGCACAGATTTAGGGTATAATTACTACATTTTGATCTCCACTGTCATGTTTTGTATAGCAAACTCTCTCAGGGTATTCTATTTTCAGTTTGTAAAGTTTCATAAACAAAAAATTCAATTCCATGATCTCGGCGATTGGTAGAGAGCAGTTGAATCCACTTGAACTAGTAAAAAAGAAAAACTGTATATAAAAGGAACAAGAGCATATCATATAATATTGAGCATAAAATTCTCCAACTCCAGAGAAATACATATTTTGCTTACAGAGGCCATACAGTGTCAATTGGCCAAGACAAGAGGTCAAAAATAAAAGCACAAACACAATAGCGAACCCTTTGTGCCTTGAATGGAAATCTAAGCAGACTCAACGTCTGAATCATCCTCTATTGCCTCTCCATAGTGTTCAAACTCCTCAGGGGTCCATCTAGAGATCAAACGAAGTTTGAAGGTAGCCATTTTTATCCCCAACAAACGCTGCAAACAAGTAAATTTGCAGTCAGTAATATATTAGATTTCTCATAAACCTAAGAACAGTATGAAGAATTTATGTAGTGAAAGCTAAAATCTCTAGGCAAATCAATCCAATGTTCATTTACCAGTATGCGAGATGACTCGGGTGATATAGGTTGTCCCTCTTCAGAGACAACAAAGTCTGAAACAAGTTCGACCACACCTGCGCGTATCATAAACACCGAATCAAAATTTTAAGCTTACAAATTCTAATGTCTTGGAGATGCAAAAAAAAGATACCATCAATGACTCACCTTTATTCAGGCGAACTGGAAGCCCTTGCTTGCGTAGAAAGGGCTCCATCTCATGAGTAAACTGCTCCACTGGACCTTCATTAAGCACAACCTGGAAAATCAAGGAACAGTTGTGGGCAATGAGATGGGGTGAAACGACATTATACACACTACACAGGCTGTGAACAATGAAAACCACTCCACAACTCAAACAGTAAAGCATATCACGTTTTTTTTTCAACTCGACTGGATATATGAAATCAATTTCCATAGGTTTAATAATTGATCATATTAACTAAGAAGAGAAACATGTCTTAATTTCTATTGGATCATACCATGCGATAGCTTAAGATATATAATCATGTAAGGGTTATTTAAAGAGGAAATTGTTCCAAACCTGTTGTGTAGCACGGCTTCCTGTCCTTGCAAAGTCATACTCCTCATATTCATTAAATAACCTGCAAAACATGAAAGGAGTAAACTGTAAAATTGGTTTCAAATGCATAGGGATGGAAGCAATATTTATCCGACCCTATTAAGGAACATAAGTTAAAGCATTAACCAAATATATCCAACCCTTGCCAAGCATCGAATGCAAATTTGGATTTAAATACCAGATATTTTACAAAACAATAGATTTAAACTCTCCCACATATCTTAGAAAAAAAAAAGCACAGATACAAATAGTTCACTTATTTACTTGAGGATCTCTTCTTTTGGCAAATTGGTAAAGCACAATCCAGCATTATCATGTAGAAGCTGCAACATAAATAAATGGAATGAGCAAAGGCAAGAAGATAATTACGATTTAAAAGGATTTGCTAATCAGTATATTACCTTTGAAATTTTGTGAAGGCCGGGTCTGATCTCATCAGAAACAGAACGACCTAGAGCAACTTGCATGACTTTGTTTGATCCAAGGAAAAATCTAACAGTAACAATTTAAATAATTACCATGTGTATTACAAAATTTTAATCTATACCACTCCTACACTGGAACATATCAATTCAGTAGCAATAAAAATAATAAATATTCAGCAATTTTCAACCATGTGAATAATAAATTGTTCTATAGGGTTTTGCATGGCCTTTTACAAATCAGAAATAACACACATGCCCATTTAAAACACTCAAGACTTACATCATTGGTGTGCATAATTCAACTCAAGAACCATACTTTTCTCTTCTTTCTATTACGAAGCACTTGAATATAATAGAATAAAAATATAACATGCATACCTGCTTGAAGATTTAAGCTGCTCCCTGAACTCCTTAAACTTGATATTCCTCATGTTCTCAAAAGAAAACACATAAGCTGAAGTGTACTTCTCTGCTGCATCCCTTATTGTATTCACAATAGTCTCTTTATGCTCTCTCCCCTTCTTCTTCGTCTTCGACAAAGTAACTGCAACCCATAGAATCCCAAATCACATTACACTCAGGACTCGCCAAACCATCCAGTGAAAGCTAGGCAGGTCACAAAACCCAATCTTGACATGAAATTTCAATCAATTTCATTCACACGATTTCTTAGCAGCCAAGCAGGTCAAATCACATGTGAGTACAATCCAATCTCAAAATCATCAATTTCCTAAATTTCTCAGTTGATGAACGAAACCCAGATTTCAAAACACCGTTTTTCACCCCAAATCAAAAAATTGATCAAGAACACACAAATTTCTGTTATTCTCCCCAAAACAAACAACAGAACCTCACAAGATAATATACATTGAGAGAGACAGAAGAAGAAAAAGAATCAATACCTGCTTTGTTACGCTTCGACTTCGGCATAGCTGCTAAGAACAGTGGAAGCAAAAATGGAGGCTACGTTGCTCCTCTCTCTCTCTCTCTCTGCAACCCTAAAACTGTAAAGCCCTTTCTGATTTTTTTTTGTAGGGTTTATACAATTTTTTAAATATTTAACTTACATGTAGGTTCTTATGGGCTGGGCTGTACGAAATAAGGCTTTGCTGTTAATTGGGCCTACAAACTAGACGCATAGAGAAGTGTCTCTAAGGATTCGAATCGAGAACCGAGCCGAATCGAAATAAGAAACCGCGAGAATTGTGAACGATGGTTCTAACTTTTAGTATACTTTTAAATTACGGTTCAGATGTGATTTTCATATGCTAGAATTGTGATTAATCGATGAAGAACTAAATTGACTGTGACTTGTTATGTGGCGCGTCCTCTCCACTCTCACACATTTATAATATTTGCAAATTTTAAGTTTTGACTAATTTGTATAATTTTTTTGTTATAAATGACTGTTTATAACTATGATTTACAATTTATTATTGTGTTCCAGGTAGTAAGTTTGTTTGATTAGTACGAGAACAACTTTTCTAGGCTTAATTCATCTTGTAAATTAGCCTCAAAATAAAGACTCGAGTCAACCAGTTCATTATGGTTATAATCGAAGAACAATCCGTGACCATAATCGGTTATAATTGATCTATCAATTATTTTATGTTTCAAATATAAATTTTTAAAATCTGAAATCGTATAGACTGATTTCGTCCGGTTCTATGTCCATGAAAATCTATGGTCCCTTGTAAAGAATACGAGACATGAAAAGTTTGTTGAACCTAAGACTTGCCTATTTTGGCGAGCATGGTTTCAGAAGAACACCATACTGCCTAGAACTGGACATGATCCTCCGATTCCTCAATTATTAGAACCATATCCGAAACTGTTATGTGATAAAATTGTCTGATTTTGAACGTGGTTCTCTATTTCAATTATTGGTCCTATCCGAGAAGAAGTGATTGGTTTTCAATTCTTAATTCAGACTCATTTTAACAGGCCGCAGTAGACGAATTTGAACCTGATTTATAGGCAACAATATTATATATTCACTTATAAAAAATTAATAACAAAAATCAAGTGTTAAAGATATAATTATCACAACTCAGTAAAAGTAAAAAGTTTACAAACAAAATAACAATAATAATGAGGTATTAATGTACGTGAGTAGACACGTGACGACACGAACCATACTGTTTAATCAATAGTTCTAAGTTTTGAAAATCAAAACCAAACCATAATTTCAGTTTTTCTTAAGACCGGTTTAAGTCTCAGTTGGGAACTGATTTAAATTCTAAAGTGCCCGTCCATGGTGCGTAGTTGAGCTGGAAAGCCATCAACCATTTCGCTTATACAAACTTCAAAGCCCAATATCCGAGCGAATCAACGGGCCCAACAAGGCCCACATCTTTTTCCTTCAAAACCAACACTCTCCACATCGAGCGGGAAGAAAATAAACTCCGCACCACTCATCGACTCGCTGACTCAGTGACTCAGCCGAACCCGCCGGAGATGAGAGGCGCAGGCCGCGTCCGCCGCCGTGCCGGCGAATCCTTCATCCCTCCGCCGCCGTCGACCGAGCACCGCCACCA